>JAYJMH010066057.1:0-11651 GCA_036873815.1 Phacellophora camtschatica | reverse complement strand
GATTGAAAATCTGATATTTTAGAATAGGCTTATTTTAGCCAAAAAGTTAAGGATACAGCCTTAGTTTTTTAGGCAAAAACGAAGCTTTTTAAAAATTAGACGATTTTGCCCAAAATGGTAAGGCTATAACCTTAGATTTTGATTGAAAATCTGATATTTTAGAATAGGCTTATTTTAGCCAAAAAGTTAAGGATACAGCCTTAGTTTTTTAGGCAAAGACGAAGCTTTTTAAAAATTAGACGATTTTGCTCATAATGGTAAGGCAATAACCTTAGATTTTGATGGAAAATGAGGTATTTCAGAATAGGCTTATTTTACGCAAAAATGGAAGGTTATAGCCTTACATTTGGAGCAAAAACGAAGCTTTTTAAAAATTGGACGATTTTGCTTAAAATGGTAAGGCTATAACCTTATATTTTGATGGAAAATGAGGTATTTTAGAATAGGCTTATTTTACCTAAAAAATTAAGGTTATAGCTTTACTATTTTAAGCAAAAACGAAGCTTTTTAAAAATTAGACGATTTTGCCTAAAATGGTAAGGCTATAACCTTAGATTTTGATGGAAAATGAGGTTTTTTAGAATAGGCTTATTTTACACAAAAAGTAAGGTTATAGCCTTACTTTTTTAGGCAAAAACGAAGCTTTTTAAAAATTGGACGATTTTGAGCAAAATGGTAAGGCAATAACCTTAGATTATGATGGAAAATGAGGTATTTCAGAATAGGCTTACTTAACGCAAAAATGTAAGGTTATAGCCATACATTTTGAGCAAAAACGAAGCTTTTTAAAAATTAGACGATTTTGCCCAAAATGGTAAGGTTTTAATTGAAAATCTGATATTTTAGAATAGACTTATTTTAGCCAAAAAGTTAAGGTTACAACCTTACATTTTGGGCAAAAACGATGCTTTTTAGAAACTGGCTGATTTTGCCGAAAAGTTAAGGTTTTAACCTTGGTTTTTGATGGAAAATGTGGTATCTTTGGATAGGCTTGTTTTAGCCAAAAAGGTAAGGTTATAGCCTTACATTTTGAGCAAAAACGAAGCGTTTAAAAATTGGACCATTTTGCCTAAAATGGTAAGGCTATAACCTTAGATTTTGATTGAAAATCTGATATTTTAGAATAGGATTATTTTAGCCAAAAAGTTAAGGTTACAGCCTTAGTTTTTTAGGCAAAAACGAAGCTTTTTAAAAATTAGACGACTTTGCCCAAAATGGTAAGGCTATAACCTTAGATTTTGATTGAAAATCTTATATTTTAGAATAGACTTATTTTAGCCAAAAAGTTAAGGTTACAGCCTTAGTTTTTAATGCAAAAACGAAGCTTTTTAAAAATTAGACGATTTTGCCCATAATGGAAAGGCTATAACCTTAGATTTTGATGGAAAATGAGGTATTTTAGAATAGGCTTAAATTTTCCTAAAAAAGTAAGTTTATTGCCTTACTTTTTTGGCCAAAACGAAGCTTTTTAATAATTAGACGATTTTGCCCAAAATGGTAAGGCTATAACCTTAGATTTTGATTGAAAATCTGATATTTTAGAATATACTTATTTTAGCCAACAAGTTAAGGATACAGCCTTAGTTTTTTAGGCAAAAACGAAGCTTTTTGAAAATTAGACGATTTTGCCCATAATGGTAAGGCAATAACCTTAGATTTTGATGGAAAATGAGGTATTTCAGAATAGGCTTATTTTACGCAAAAAGGAAGGTTATAGCCTTACATTTTGAGCAAAAACGAAGCTTTTTAAAAATTAGACAATTTTGTCCAAAATGGTAAGGCTATAACCTTATATATTGATGGAAAATGAGGTATTTTAGAATAAGCTTATTTTACCTAAAAGGTAAGGTTATAGCCTTAGTTTTTTAGGCAAAAACGAAGCTTTTTAAAAATTAGACGATTTTGCCCATAATGGTAAGGCAATAACCTTAGATTTTGATGGAAAATGAGGTATTTTAGAATAGGCTTATTTTACCTAAAAAGTAAGGTTATACCCTTACTTTTTTAGGCAAAAACGAAGCTTTTTAAAAATTGGACGATTTTGCCTAAAATGGTAAGGCTATAACCTTAGATTTTGATGGAAAATGAGGTATTTTAGAATAGGCTTATTTTACCTAAAAAAGTAAGGTTACAGCCTTACATTTTGGGCTTAAAAATGCCTATTCAAAAATACCTCTTTGCCAATTTTTAAAAAGCTTCGTTTTTGCTCAAAATGTAAGGCTATAACCTTACGTTTTTTGGAACAATGATCCTATTTAAAAAAAACCTCATTTTCCTTCAAAATCTAAGGTTATAGCCTTACCTTTTTGGCAAAAGCGACCATTTTCAAAAAGCAAAGTTTTTACTTAAAACCTAAGGCTATTTGCCTTACCATTTTGGCTAGAATGAAACAAATTCTAAAAAGCCTCGTTTTGTATCAAAATGCCAGGCTATAACCTTACCTTTTTGGCAACATCAACCAATTTCTAAAAAGCATCGTTGTTGCTCAAAACATTAGGCTAAAACCTAACCTTTTTAGCAAAATCGACCAATTTCCGAAATGCTTTGTTGTTGCTTAAAACATCAGGCTATTTGGAAAAATAAAAAATTTCTAAAAAGCCTCGTTTTAACTTCAAAATGTAAGGCTATAACCTTACCTTTTTGGCAAAATCAGGAACGGCTTTGCTCAAAACCTAAGGCTACAGCCTTGCCATTTTGGCTAAAATAAAGAAATTCGAAAATACGTCATTTACGATCAAATTATATAAAACATCTTCTTCGATCGAAACGTCTGGCTATAGCCTTATGTTTTTGCTCAAAACCGAAGGCTATAGCCTTGGAATTTTCTAAAATATGCCAAATTCTAAAAAAGCCTCGTTTCGGATCAAAATGTAAGGCTATAACCTTAACTTTTTGGCAACATCGACCAATTTCTAAAACGTTATAACCTAAGTCTATTTTATTACCATTTTAACCCAACACTGCCAATTTCTAACAGCCATGTTTTGAGCCCAAAGTAAGGCTATAACTTTGCCATTTTAGCTAAAATTTGTCAATTTCCAGCAGCTTTGTTTTGAGCCGAAATGCAAGGCTAAAACTTTACGATTTTAGCCAACAAATTGATAACTTCAACAAGCTCATTTTATGGCAAAAATGCAATGACCTTATCATCGCAGCCATAAATTGCCAATTTCTGACAGCTATGCTTTTAGCCCAAAAGCGAGGCCCTACCATTTTAGCAAAAAATTAATAATTCCAAAAAACCTTACTATATCGCCAAAAAAGCTGCATTTTAAAAATACTCGGTTGTCAGCTAGAAAGCAGGGTTATAACCTTACCATTGAAGCAAAGAATTGCCAATTTCGAGAGTTTAGTTTTCAGCAAATAAACAAGGGCTATAAATGACCATTTCAGTAAAAAAATTCCAATTGTCAACTCTCACGTTCTTACAATTATTGCCAACAAATTGATGATTTCAAAAAGGCTCCTTTTTAGCCAAAAAGCAAGGCTATAATCTTACCTTTTAGGCAAAAATTGATAATTTCACTTTGAGGTCCACTTTGAGACGGAAAGCAAGGCCATAACCTTACCATTTGCCTATTTGCAACAGCCGCGTTTTTAGCCAAAAAGTAATTTTACAACCTTGCCATTTTAGCCAAAATTTGATACTTTCGAAAAGCCATTACCATCACCTTCCCATTTGAGGTAAAAAGTATTTTCTATAGACCCATTTTCAGCTGAAACCAAGACTTCAACCTTACAATTTCAGCAAAAATTTACAATTTCAAAAAGCCTCGTTGCTAGCCCAAGAGCAAGTCTATAAACTTACCATTTAATTTAATAAAAAAAAAATTCAATTTCAAAAGGCCTCGTTTCCAGTCCACAAGCAACGCTATAACATTTCCTTTTTATACTAAGAATTTCAAATTTCAAAGAACCTTGTTTACAGCCCAACAGCAATTTGAATTTAAATTTCAAAGAGCCTTACAATTTCAGCCAAAAAATTTCCAATTTCAAAAGCCTTGTTTTCAGCCCAACATCAAACCTTATCATTTATGGTTGTAACCTTGTTTTTGGCTGAAAACGTGGTTTTTCGAAATTGGAGATTTTTGGCTAAAATGGCAAGTTATAACCTTAGGTTTTGATTAACAACGTGTTTTTATAAAAAATATTTATGATGTAACAAATGCAATGGTCGTTTTAGAAGACACTAGATATCTTTAAAAATAATAACAACTTTTTTCAACACACCAAATATATAAACAAAAACCATTCTATCAAGACAGTAGCATAATATATAATACAAATAATATGATAAATAATATCAAATAATATCTATAAAACAATCTAGGTGCAGTCAAAAATTTCAATAGGCTAGATATGTTATTACTATTTATACCAATGATAATAATGTGTATATTCTAATTCTATATTATTATACATATAATACAACTAACGTCTTAAAATAAATATATTAAATGAATAACTAACTTAAAAAAAATACAAAAAGACAATACCTAAGTATATCCTAATAATAATCACATTTTGTAGATATTCGGAGGGAAGTACATAAAGAATAATATCAAACGTACAATCGAGTAAATGTGAAATCATTTCAACATCGCGCCCATCTTTCTTCAATTCTTCAGGCCTCTGTCACATAAATCCATGTCTTTAAATAAAAGTGGAAAACAAGTTTCAAACGTTATACAAACCCTGCTAGTAACACAAAAATCTTTGTGAGCAGGAATTTTGTCTATCTTTATTCTTCGCGAGCACACAGTTAAAAGTATTATTAACGTCTAAGTAAGTCTACGAAATAATTATTTACATCTATTCTTGTTTATTTATTTAGTTTACTGAAAGTAAACAATAACATCACATGTCGACATTAGTCCAAGATATTCTTCTTTCTTCTTTCTTCACATTTTAATTAATTTGTGCACGATTTCCTGTTTGTAAAGTTCTTCGTCCTTTATCAAAATTAGAATCGCAAATACTTCACACTGGAGTAACGATGAAGAAGCTATCTGACTTCCTCTCCTGTGTCAACTAGAGTCGCAAATTCTTCACAATACAGCAACGAAATGAAGAACGTATCTGACTTCATCTTCTGTGTTAAACTACAGTCGCAAATTCCTCACACTGGAGTAACAAGGAAGAAGGTATCTAACCTCTTCTTCTGTGTTAAACTTCAATTGCAATTTCTTCAAACTGGAGTAACAAAATGAAGAACGTATCTGACTTCTTCTTCTGTGTCATCGTTCTTGGTCCTAAGATTTGATGAAGTTGCAATTTGTTGGTTTGAAATATCCTCTCCGCTAGTCACCTGCAGTAATAAAAACAACAGTGAGCCAATTTCGCCAAAGCAAATCTGTTTATAAAATGCTTAAAATTTCAAAAATGACTCTGTTTAAAACAAGACCTGATCTGTGGAGGGGGGGGGGGGCAAAACCAATAAAACATACAAAAATACCAATTTTCTTGCTCCCAAGCACAAATTAGAATCACATAGCTAAATTTTGAGGATCAGAGGGGGATTGCCATTCCCCACGTCCCTTCTTCTGGCTACGTCACTGTGTATAGGCAATACAAATTTCAACAACCTAAGAACTACTATAAAGCTGGGCCTAATAATAACAACATACAAAACATTGAAACGAAAAGACATTCTAACGATTGAAATAAAAAATTAACACTGAAAAGATACTTTTACTTTAAACGCAAACGCAAAAAAAAACAATGCAAAACTATTATATTTCTTACCTTCCCAGAAAGTAAACTCTTGACTTTTGAAAACCTTGCTTTGCCAGAATTTTGTTTTGCAAAATCAACTTTGCTTTCTTTAGAGCTCACTGCATTTTCCTCTTCAATGTTTTGTTTTAGAATTGGCGATTCACGTAATTCTGTTTTTATCTGCGTTTTTGTTTCCAATTTTAACACAGAACCATCACCCTCTTTCTCATGTTGGGACAATATTGCCTGTATTGTCCCAATTCCCTCTTCCTTCAATCTAACTGTTTCTTTAACTGCAGTCACACATTCTCCATCGTCCCTTTCATTTTTGACAATTTTTTCTTCTAAAGCTAAATCTATTTCATTGTCCCTTCCCTCTTTGACAATTTCTTCCCCTAAAACTTTCTCAATTTCTTTATCCCTATCTTCTTTGACAATTTCTTCTCCTAAAGCTACGTCTACCTTATTGTCCCTATCTTCATTGACAATTTCTTCCTCTAAAGCCACATCTATTTCACTTTCCCTTTCCTCTTTGACAATTTTTCCCCCTAAAATTTTATAAATTTCTTTGTCCCTATCTTCTTTGACAATTTCTTCTCCTAAAGCTACGTCTACCTTATTGTCCTTATCTTCTTTGATAAGTTCTTCGTCTAAAGCTACAGCTACTTCTTTGTCTCTGTCTTCTTTGGGACTGTCTTCCTCTGAAGCTGCTTCTGTTTCAATAAAATCAAAAGGCTGTCTTTTTAAAGAAAGGCGAGACCCTTCTCGTGGAGGTAACGGAGGCACATTGGGTTCTACCTCATCTGCTGTCCGTGATTTCAAGTTTTCAACAATTGACACTTTTTTAATTGCAAAATCATAAGGTTCTTTATTTTCTATCCCAACGTCCCTTTCAATATCCTCTACGGTACTTAATTTTATTCCTGGATGCAATGTTCCTACAGTATGCCTGCGTGTTGAGTTAGATTTGCCACGATGCTTCCGCGGAGGAGGAACGGGTCCATCATGGCTGATCGTGTGATTTAATCGTGGATTTCGTTGATCTTTTGGACTGAGAAGTGCACGAAGAGCGCGGTCGTGTTTCGTTTCGGAATCATCATAAATGAATTCTGGATTCAAATCTTCGACATGGCCGTTGTGCACGGGCAATGGGAAACCAGAAATAAGCTCATCACAAGGAACATTCAAAGATCTATTTTTTTCTTCTTGTACCTCCACATTTTCTGAAAATGTAAAAAAGTATACCAATGAGAAAATATATGACGGAAACAGTGACTAGACTATTCAATTCACATTTAGAAAAAAAATTCCGCTTATTAGAAATAACAAATAGCGAGAGAAAAAAATTTATATTCACCATCTGCTTTTTTCACAGGCTCTTGACAGTCCCATATTTGTCCATATTTTACCGGACATAGTTGATGGATCGGTGAATCATCAATCAAATTTCTTTGACCTTCTAGATCGTCAGAATGAAAATTTCCCTCTGCATAATCAATAGTTCTTGATATATCGAGATTCAAAGCGTTTACCTTCATGTTAGGAATTTCTTTTATAGTTTGGGCTATTCCAAGGCTACTTAAAGGCCGCAACATTTCGTCGTTAGAAGAAACTAAGCAGTCACTTTCATTTCGGCTGCTTCTTTTTCTCGGTAAAGGCGGTGGTATTTCTTCTTGTACTCCAAGTTCGCATCTCTCGAAATCAGGCGAACATCTTCGTTCATTCGAAACAACATCAGGCGAACGTTTTCGTTCATTCGACGTAGCATCAGGCGAAAATCTTCGTTCAATTGACACAACATCAGGCGGACATCTTCGTTCATTCGACGTAACATCAGGCGAAAATCTTCGTTTAGTTGACGTAATATCAGAAGAGATTCTTCGTTGATTCGATAGGAAATCATGATTTTCGTAAGAAGAATCCAAATAGTAATTACCGCTACTCGAACTTCGGCTAAAATCAATATTTTCGTACGAACGTTCACACGAATAACAATCATCTTTGAAATGATGATGTACAAAATTTGAATTTTCAAGGCAATCGTCCGAGCTCTTGTAAGTTCGAGGAGGCACGGTGATGGGAGTCGTATTATTTAAAGAAGCAGCTTCATTTCTAGGCCTACGGTATATTTTAGGAGGGACTGGTGTTTTTGTGTTTACATAAATTTCATCAGAAAACTCTTCAACTTTTTGATAGGTTCTTGGCGGAATAATCGCTTGATTCTCGTACGCTCCAATGCAAACTCTATCAGTGTCAAGCTGTGAGGGATCACTACTCAACTTTCGACATGCTTCAGGAGGAGGCGATACTTGGTTTTGAGAAACACGATGAGTCTTTGGCGGTAAAGGTGGTGGAGTCCTCATCAAAACAGATTCCTGTACTGGAAAACCAACAGGAATGTTTTCATAATACGACGTACGATTTACCAAGACAGTATTCCCAGCAGCAGCTTTAACTTTCGGTAAATGAACATTCTCGTAAACTTCTTTTGTGTCAGAACTATCAAACAAAGCTTCCTTCATAAGTTCATATTTATCAGCCATAACCATACACTCATAAGTCTCATTGTCGACAAATGGACTCACATTTCTCTTAACACAATTCCCACCATGGGTTGCTCCTATCGCAACAATCTTCTGTTTATATGCCCCAAAAGATGCTCGATGTTGGATTTCTTCCTCTTCATGAACTTGCTTGCGTAAAACATTCCGTAGAGCTTTCATTTCTCCTCTTGTAGTAGGTGCTGAGTTTGACAACGTGTAGTCTCCTTCACTCTCGCTGGATGTGTTTAGTAAAAGACTGAGACCAGATGGAATTTCAGTAGTATGAGCAGGAAGTGAAGCAACATTGTCCACAAAAATCCGAGTGGGTGACGATGGACTCGCTAATGACTTTCTCGGAGGAGATGGGCTTAGTAATATATCCACTGGTGGAGACGACGGCAGCAAGGGATGCCCTTGCAATCCAGATCTCTCTTTCAAATGCTTAGGAAAATTTTGTTTAGATGTTGGGATTAAAATTGGCTTCGAATGAACAACACCAGCACACATGACAGGTGCTGGTTGTAGCGTTTTGTTTTGGTAAGCGTTTGCATCCGTGCTGATCAATGCATCTTCAAAAGCATTCTCGTATGTTCCGAACGATAATCTGTCTTCATCGAAACGACTCCGTGTATCCTCGGGTGGAACCTCGGAAACGCTGCAGGTAACGCTAGACTTCCGCGAAATAAACGAAGATGAATCTCCGTGCGATCCGTAATCAGATTCGCTTGTTCCACGAATTGCTACATCTTCTTTAAAACTACTCGTACACGATGGGCCACTTGATCCAAACCCAGACGAAAGAGTGCTTTGACGTTTGAAAGGAATGTCTTTTGGTGTGCTGTGTGTAATGTTACGTGGATTTCTCAAGTGACCTGAATCTGTGCTTGAGTTACTGTTTGAACTACTGGATGATGTTCGACTTGTTAACGACAAAGTATCTGTCAAAAATTATCACATTATCATCAACGACAAATAATACTACACAAATAATTGACAATTTTTAACCCTTTCACATTTTAACTCTTTTAATTATTTCCAATGAATCATATGTAAGTTTCATTCTTCCTGGGGAAAATTCATATTGGTCCTCGGGACCGATGGAGATACCGTGTTTAAAGAATATAAAATGAAATGAAAATGAAATAAAGAAATCCGGGGTGAAAGAGTTAAAGTTGGCTAAATATAACAATAGGAGTTTTGCGCCAGATCGCATGGCATATATTGTTAAATTTAGCCATTCACTGAAGAAACATATTGCCTTTAAATTGAAGTCGAAGTAGCTACATTACCGAAAAAATCCATCTTTTAAATTTTAGCTTGAAGCCGACATTGTGGAAATTTATCAAATTTTGAGAACTATATTGCACCTTCTGCACCAGGCCCCGGTACACGGGTACAGTAAGAAATGCAATTTTTAGGGGGTCCGGGGGGTACTCCCCAGAAATTGTTCGGTTTCACTGGCTTCAAAAGATTCTAAACTTTTGAGTATCAACGTAGATTTCCATGCTCTTCTCTTATTTTAGATTGCTGGAGTTTCATTATTATCTTATCTTTGGTCCCCTTCTGCCATTTCCTTCCTTTTATTTCCCATTTTCTTCTCTTTTCCCTCTATATTTCTTCATTTTATCCCCTTCATTTTCCTTTTTTTTTTATCTTTTTTCAATTTTTAACTGTCCACCTCTTGAATGGCTAATCGCTTGGAAATTGGTGTGTCGATTTCACTATTGTTACAAAATTTGCTATTGTTGTGATTTCCAGAGTCTGGCATAAACAATAAGACAATGGGATAAAACAATAAAACAATAGGACAAAACAATGAAAGTCACAAAGAGAGAATCTAATATTTTAGAAATGATTGCCATAAATATATTAATTAGTTACCAATGATAAAACATACCGTTTTCAAGATGTTTTCCGCGTTTCATTGATTGAATTTTGTTTGATTTTCCCGGGGGTGTAGTTGACCAACTCTTTAATGCATTCAAAGGTATGTATCCAACTTTTCCGTTTCTACGATTTTGAACTTTGACAAAAGCGGCATCTTGGCTGTGAAATTAAACAAAAATATCATCAATATGACATACAGTACAGGATGTCACAAAAGATTTGTTCACAATCTTTTTCAAAAACTTTAAAGAAATTCTGAAATGATCGGGTTGTACTTTTATGCCATGTTAATCTGCAGATTCTAACTTAGAGTTTGGTGCAATTCCCTCCAAAATTTGTTGAAATCTCACTGACTTTATGAGTCCCAACAGTTAAAATTTGTGTGAGCACTAAAACCAGACGATCGTCAACCTTCAATGATATCTTAAAGCGAGAATAGCCTTTGCAAATTTCACTTTTCAAAGTATCTCACGCTGTATCTATACTCATTTTAAAGTTACTTTACTTTAAAATTTTAAAACCTTGCTTAGATTAAGATTAAGATTAAGATTAAGATTTAGATTTAGATTTAGATTTAGATTTAGATTTAGATTTAGATTTAGATTTAGATTTAGACCATGATATTGTGTCAATGAAATAGCAAAAAAAGAGAACAAAATTGTTGATGATGTCAAATAAAACGTTTTAATTTCATGCTTTTGGAAACACCTAACCTGTACATTTAGTTAAACTATATTGCCAGAACAGCTTTTTAGCATTAATTTAAAATGTTTCAAAGTATCTTTAACACTAAAAGAAAAAGTTAATAAAAACGACGGATAAATTCATATTTACCTGGATTCTATTACTGTCAGTGGATCCCCCGTCTTGAATGAAATCTCCCCAGGTTTGTCAGTGTAATATTCACGTGGAGCGCTTTCTTCCTTTGGCAAAACCTTTGAAAAAAATTCAAAGAGCTGTGATGAGAATTTTCCGAAAGTAGCACCTTCTCATAAAATAAACAAAAAAGTGGCAAATCAACAAACACGTTTTTAATCCAACTCTCCCATCTCCTGGGAAAAAAATGATTGAACTGGCAGTTCCTTTCAATCCTGGGTTTATTTCCAATTAACATGTTCATGCTATAAATGCTCTCTCGTTCATTTGACACGCTTTTCGCGCAGTTTCAGCTCCTTCCTGCTTTCATCTTATTTGTTTTCCTACTTTCATGGCGCATGAAAACAGCGGAGATTTGCATTTTCCAAAAGCATGCTGGATAAACAAAAGCCTGAATGTATTTATTTTGCATGTGGCAGCAGAGGGAAACCAATTAAAGCATGGTTCGGAGGAAATAGTTAATTTTCTTTGTTGTAAAAATTTTGTATGTACCTGTGCATGTTATATTTGCCTGGCATTTGTTCCTTCTTCCAGCAGGTTAGCTTTAGGGCCTAAAAATATTTTATTTCATCCTGGGTTTATTTCCCTGACAAGCGCCATTTTGTGAGAACGTGGTAAGGGATTTTTTTA
>JAYJMH010066046.1:0-11652 GCA_036873815.1 Phacellophora camtschatica | reverse complement strand
AACTTTTTCTAACATTATCAGTGTTAAAAACAAATTTCCTCTCGCAAGCCTTGCCCTTCATGACAAAGCCAGTGGCCACCATAGCCCTCGTCTGCATCTTTGCTTTTTCGTGAATTTTTAGAAAATAAACTGGTCTATGAGAAAAAGTCTTTGCGATTACGTGTCTAATTTGTTTTTGAAAATATTTATTTTCAATGCTCGAAAATCGATTTTCCAAAGTGCTTTCTTTGGATTTGAAAGACACTTGAAATTCTTCTTCACGGGGGAGTGATCCACAGACAACAATGAGCTGTCTGTTGACCTTGTCATTGAAAATATTTGCACTCCAGTTTGGAAAGATAGTTTCATTCTTAAATTACATTATTTATCAGTGATAAGTTGAGCCAAAGTTTAGATATCATCCCTAAATATGAGGCGCAATTCCCGTCAAAAATCAACAGTGCTAAATTTCGACACATGTCCAAATTTCAACAACTTAAATTTCATAGATCTGCTGAATTTCAGATCTTTTCCCAAAATTTCAACAAATTTCATTGAGATTTCATCTGTTTTAAGATTTCAACAACTTTGAAACCAACTCGTTGAGATTTCAACTGCTTTGTAATTTCAACTACTTTGAAACGGCACCAACTCGTTGAGATTTCAGCTGCTTTGTAATTTCAACTACTTTGAAACGGCACCAACTCCTTGAGATTTCAGCTGCTTTGTAATTTCAACTACTATGAAACTTCAAGTATTTTAATAATCACGTGTTCCTTTCGCAATCCAAAAAAATATTATAATTATGATTGAATCGTTCCTAATTTCCCTTTTGTTTGTAAAGAAACAACTTGACGCAATTGATTCGCTTTGAGTAGAATCAAGATTGATTTATTGATTGATTTGATTAAGAAAGGAATGGTTTTTAAAATTGAAAACGGGAATGTGAGACAGCACGTGAAAATAGGGAAGGTGCGGCAAAACTTTGCAGATGGCTGACAAAAACTTTGCGAATGAATTATTGCGCATTATGCGAATTATTGAAGCCCTTTTGGAGAACTCCGACAGTGGCTCTTCAGCAACGATTCACTAGGATGGAAACAGCGAAACGACCAGTAATAACATCACGACAGTCACTACCACCCAAGCTTCAAACATGCCCATCACCATTACCGCGCGACCACTACCATAACAACCCAAGGATCTCAAAATTTAGCACTATTGATTTTTGACGGGAATTACACCTCATATAGGCGAACTGCAGGCTCGTTGCTCCAGATCAGATCCCCAACAGGAGTTTGCCAGGGTCCTAAAAAGCAGGCCAATCCGCACCGGTGCGCAGCATACATATAAAATCATCAACGAAAACCTACTGGCGGCGAACGGCTAATGGATTAATAATCATCATAATATACAATAACATTTAAAATGAAAATAGCTGTGATTGATTGAAAAAATAAAACAGTTTGGACCTTGCCCTACAGTTATGGCTATTATCTCCTTTTTAAAATTATCTCCGTTTTGTATTGCAGTTATCTTTAATTGATTTACGTAATATGCTATAAACATTTTGATTTCTGTAAAAAAAATTACATTGCTTTGGACCCACTAAACTGGATGAGTCAGCAATTTCCCCTGATTTGGGCATACCAGAGCCAACTTCTAAAAGTTTTGAGCAATCAATTCTTTAATATTTTGTCATTTCCACCAACTAACACCAACTAATGACGTCACAAATAATAAAAAAGTGTGGCGATTCACCTGTTACCATTTCAAAAGCGAAAAAAGAAATTTAAAAACCGAAAAAATCTTAAGGCTTCTCATCAGACATTTCTGCGTATTAAACAATAAAACTACTCGCGTCATATGCACTTTAACTTTGAGTAGGATAAAGATTTCTCATGCAAACAGAGTTCAGTTGTCTCAAAATAAATTGGATGAATTCCTCAGTTGCGTTCAAGTATAATTTCAACAACAATAAAGTTTATTATTCATGTATGACACCATTGATTCCAAATGTCTAGCCCGCTTTGCTAAGTTCATATGAATACATGCTTACAATCATACCACCCAGGTGAACCAGGCTGACCCCTACTTTGTACGAAAATACGTTAATAAAATTAAAGGAGATGAAATAAAATGAAAATAGGAATAGGAATCAGCTTACCTTTCAGCCAAGTAGCGAAGTTGCTGCTGTTGCTGAATGGATTGTTGTTTAACTTGTTCCTTTAATCTATCTAATTCTGCCCTTGCCATCTCATATTGTATTTTGGTTCGCATGTGTTCTTCTTCGATTTGCGCTCTTCTTCTCTTTTCTTCTTCTAACTCTTGATATGCTCTAAAAAAGAGTTCGAACACGATATAGCAACCTTCCATTCTTCGAAGTCAAGTCATTCTCGTTCAAGTAAATTGAGGATGTAAACATCCTAAAATGAAACAATACTATCTAGTCTACCGGGTGTCCCAAAAAGATGGTAGCACCTTTGATGGAGCATGTGATGACAAAGAAACTGCTTTAATAAATATACCATTACATGAACAGCAACATTGTTTCAAAATATTGTTTCCTGTTTATTTAAAAAGAACAAAAAGTTCAAAAAATGGTTTTACTTCTATTTGGTAAAATCATAATACCTAATCAATAACTTAACGTTTGGTCCAATCCCCACAAAAATCTGTCAAAACATGACTGAGTTATTGGTAGAAAACGATCAGAAACCCACTGAAATTGAGCAAGATATTTCCACCACTTTAAAGTAAGAAACAATTTGAGGCTGATGTAATCGAGTTCTATTGTTCTATTTCAGTTCTACAAGAACTGTAAATCCTTTGAACTCATTTTCAATTAAGCTTTTATATGTGAAAATATTTCTTTTTATTAAAAATATTAAAAAAAACTTTGTTAGGGCACAGTCATTGTGTTGTGTTTTAGTCTTCTTATTGAACTTTCACTGGGTGTTGCCTAGGCCGTTTAAATAGAGATTTCAGTTTCAAAATTAAATAAAAACGAATAACCCAATATTTCAAGGGTGGATCCAGACTGGTTTCAGCAGTTTAAAAAACTGGTCAGAAGAACTAAAGTAAAGGGCATGGTCCCTAAAAACATTTCCCAGGCCCCTACTTTTCAATATAAAACCAATCACAATATTCTGCTAGATCTGCCCCTGCTGTGTATTATCCTTCAAGGTCCAATTGACCCAGTGTTATGAATTTATGCCTTACCTGTCTCTTTCTGTCGTATCTATCACTTTTAATGTCTTGCAATAAATATTTCTGATATCCTTTCTTTTAGCAAGACAGTTGCATTGGGGGCATTTGTCTGTTGCTTTACCCTTTAGCCATCTTTCAATACAACTAAAACAGACAACAGTAATAATAGCATCACCAACAAAAATTGTTATTTTATTCTTCCTTTATCGAATTGAATGTCATACCTACAATTTACAGTTGTAGTTTAAAAAAAAATTGATATATAATGAATACAATTTAATGGAAAGTACTGGAAACAGTTTTGAGCACATACTTACTGAATAGCCTATAATGTTTTAAAGCTGGAAATTATGCCAAAGTAAAAACCAAAGCCCTCTTGTACTTTATGCTATCAAAAAAATGGGAGTAATTTGGAAATTTTTTGTCATTCTTTAAATTTCCTTCATTTCCTTAGAAAATTAATGCAAAGCTTTTCATGCAATTTTCAGGCTCCTTTGTTTCAATTATCTTTCAAGTTTCTCTGAAAAAATAAATTTTAAGAGAAATTGTTACAAAAATATACTGTACTATGAAGATTACCCATATAAAAAAACATCTTTAATAGCCACCAGCACATATTTAACACAAAATATGAATTGATATAATGCAAAAACCTCTGGTTTACACTTTGGCAGAATTTTAAGCTTTTGATGTAATCGGTCTCCAAGAGATCTCCATACATAACCGATTTAAAAGTAAATTTGTGAAAGAATCTAGTTAACGTTTCTAGATTGGAAATATTTAATACCTTGGCTGCTTGCTGTTGGATATTTGTTAGTTTTTTAAATACAACACATTTTTTGGCAACAGGTAAATAATAAACATTCATATTTAAATAAATCAACAGTTCTGAATAAATTCCAAAGGCATAAATCTAAAACTGCAAAAAAAGCTGAAATGCTGAAAAAAAAGAAAACAATTTGACACAAACCTTCTCCCAAAAAGATGGCCACAATTCAGAGATGCAAGGCGATGTGACCCAGAGTTTGACCAAGGCTCAAAACATATTGGGCATCCCTGTCCCTGAAAATGTAAATTAAAATGTCAAGAAATGTGCAATGTTTTAATGTTCATATCTTTTACTGTAATTACAGATTTATCCAACTTATTCAGTACAATATTGACAAATGAAAAGCATGAACAGCATTAAACATTTCATTATACATCAAAGCAGACCATTGTTAAATTATTATCCAACATTATTACCCTACGTTCAGGGGAGAAACTTGATTAAAAAATCTGATTGGTTGAAAGTGTTCGAGTTGTGATGTAATGTAGAGACATACAGAGTGGTATTGTCCCTCATCAATGGGTACCTTTTAAAATCATCTAATTAATGTTTTATAATTAAATTTTCAAAAGCATAAAAACGCAACAACAAATGGCTCTGTGTTGTTTTGTCGGCTTTGTGGAAGATTTGAGAACATGATTTAAATTAATTGTAAATTCATATTTATAAGTCTATATTAACTGTTTTCAGTGGGCAATAACGAAAATATCAACCCAAAATACCTTTGTAACAGTTAATATATGTCAAATCAGTAAGTATCCACTTAATAGACAACAAAAAATATCCTTTTGGAAGAACCTCATTATCACTTTCTGGATCTGATTCGACTTTAGCATTTTCGGAATCATTTGTTTCCTCTTTTCTTTCATCCATTGTTGGCTTTTGATGTATGTCGGTTGTCATCTGAATTTCATCAGTACTCATATAGTCGACTTGCTGCTCTTCATCTGTAAAAAGTAGAAGATAACTAAATGTAATATGCCGTTAGCAAATGGTGTTTTGATTTTGAATGTAAATAATGAATGTAATTGTAATATGCTATCAATAATGACCATCAAGTCAGGAATTCAAATAACACTACCATTAACTGCTGTGTACTATTTCTCTAATTATGGTTTTTTCAAATACCCACCAAAAATTGTTGGGACCAGAGTATCCTTTCCAACCAGAAGGTTTGGCTTCAAATCCTCTGAATGAGGTAAAGGTCAGGGTACATTGATTGATTATCATATTTGAAATTATGAAATAAGGAATAATTCAATAGCAATTGAATTGACTTCTCCAGAAAGCTTCCCTCAGGCCAGAGAATTCAAGGATTCTTTCGCAGTGATCGGAAATGGCGGCAGTGCTCTATGTTGGATTTTTGAAAATTGTGGGCATAAGGTAACATTACAAAAAAATATGTGTGCATTATCTACACTTTTCTGCAATTTTTTCATGTGCATTTAAAAAACAGAGCCATTATTAAATTAAATTGTTTACCAAAAGTGATTAGCCAAATATTCCCCTCCTGGTAACCCTGTAAAAGTTCAAGTGATTTGACTGGCTTCCAAATCCATCATGAGCGTGTAAAGAAAATATTCGGAATAATTTTGAAGTTATAAACTGGGGTTTAGCAGGGGTCACCAGGACAGTGTTTTTTGGTGCGCCATAAATCCTATAAGTCAAAACTACTGGTCATCAATGTGTGGCTCATACAGAGGAAAAAGGAGTTACAGATCAACCTCACTCTACAAACAAGGCTGATTTTACCCAAATTTCAAAAGCTGGTCAGCCAAGCAAGAAAATCATAGGGGCAAATGCCCCTTTCTCTGGTCTAGTGCAGCACAATTTCCTATTTATTCCTTTGTAAAAAAAATCTTGTTATTCTGTTTGTTTGTTTCTTTTTCAATTGACTTTCTATTTTGAGAAACGTTTTCTTACCAGTATCTTCAATAATCTCTGTGCTGACTTCTCCTTGCAACGCCATACCTATTACAAATTGATAAATCAAAATGATCAAACCAATCAGTAAGAGAAGAGTGACTGTTTATTTCGTGCTGTTTTCATTTTTTTAGTTTGGCCATCAGCAGATTGAGATCATCAAATCACTTTCCCACATATGTGAACGTTTGATGGAAAATCATCGGCTTTCGTATTTAGTTGGTAATATTTGCTGTGCTAGGATTTTTCTGTTTGGCCAGGTTGCAATCATAGATTTCATCAATATGAAAATGTTTTAACCATTTTTTTATCTCTTGAAAACATGTCTGCCTTCCTTCATCTCGCTTTTCTCAAGTTTTCGCGCTAATTTCTTTGAGGCAATAGAAGGGGAATGGTAACTAAAATTTACAAGGGCTGTGGGACACATCTGTAAAATAGCATCAAATTTGTCACGTGACCAGTAAGTGCCCATATTTAGGAAGAGGTCACAAAAGAAAACACTTAATCCACCTATTAGATTCCTTTTTACAAGACCTTTCATTTGATATATAATTTAGTTGTTTTTGTTTATTATTTTTAATATCTATGACGTCATACGTTTTGATGACGTCATTGTGCGAATGAATGTTGATGAAATTGGGGGAGATTAGGTTCTTTCAAAGGTTCAAAATGATATACGTTCGTTTCATAGAGCTTTTTCGTGGTTGCCTATGCCTGCCCTGATTTAGCAATATTTAATACATTATTTTGTTCATGACGTAACATTATACTATTTATTTAATTGCAACAATTCTACCTGACCAAAAATAATTATATTTGGCTTTTGCACTTTAAGTAATGTCCAAATCTTCTCTGGTGAAGAAAAAATCAAAGAACAAGCAAATTTTGTGGCAAACAAATTTCAAGATTTTACAAATAAAATGAGTTCACGATATTTTATTCTCGACACAACCGATTTAAAAACGACAAGTCCTTGTTTGAAGAAGGCCCACTAACTTGACCATATCTACTCTAATTAAAAAGCAAAAAGTCTAAAACATAGCAAATCTAAAATAAAAGCAACATCATGCAATTTTATTACTAATTACTTATTACTTAACTACGTTCTTAATTCATACAAATATTTCACTCACAATTAACTATGCAATAAGTTGCCAGTAAATCCCACAATCCTTTTCCTGCTTCAATTGTTGTGTTTCTTATAATAAACACCGCTTTTTGAATACTCGCTTCTAATAAACGCTGCACACAACAAATATCCTTAAAAGCGTTTAAACTAGTTTTAAAAATAACACTAAAATAAAGAAATTTTTATCTTTCTTGAATAAGCACAGCAGAAAACATTTAAATTAGCGTAGGGACAGTAAGCAGAATATTGCAATCTCAGTGTATGGCAGAATATGGCAATCTCTCTGCGCCTACCCATGCCCTTCAGGTTCTGTTAGCCTTGACTTGCGTTGCGTGTCGGGTTAGTGCCCAGGATACATGACATGACGTGTGTTCACACATGCAAGTAAAGTCCACAAAACAAACACAAGACCAGAAGTTAAATATGAAAACAACTCTTGGAAAATTATAAAAACACATATTATGACTTCCATCACATTGTTTCAACTTTCATGTACAATATTAAAATAAACGCTCTTTTTTACAACTTTAAACAACCCTGCTATGGTGTTGATCACATTCGACCAGGGATGTAGGGCTGTGGGGGCTAAGGGAGACCAGCCCCCCTTGTTAATGCCAAATGATGAGTGACTTTGCCTTTTTGGTATTGTTTTTGGGCTATTTTTATATTGGAGCCCCTTGCTATTTTAGTGGCACTACATTCCTGCACTCGACGTATTATTTCAATAATATTATCAAACTCAACGTGTTATCAATGGCTTTCAAACGGTGGCGGCGACAGCTACCAAAAGGTGGTGGGGACAAAATATTTTAAGACGTTTAGGCCCAAACAGTGTCTAGACGTACCCAAAGACGTCTAGACGTGCCCCAAGTATACAGTGTCTAGACGTGCCCCAAGTATATTTCTATATTAATCCGAGGAAATGGAACTGAGAAAAACCGCCATTCCTCCGTTCATTTTCGGGTGAAAAAGAAATTCTCTGCTCGGATTAAACAGAAATAAACTTGGGGCTATGCACTTTTCACTTTTGCACTAGAGTTTAACAAGATTTTAAACATTTACCAACGAAATGTGAAATAAACAAAATATTGTACAAAATAAACATTCAAAACTACATCAACAAAAAAAGAAAAGGTCTGAAAATATTCAAGCCAGTGACACACATTATCCATATTTCCAGAAATGGCCTTTACAAAAACCGGATTTCTGAAAATCGTTATCAAAATAGTTTTTGCCCTCAATATCATGTTACAATTTCCGTCTTCAGTATCCGCATAGCATTTGGCAACTTTTTACTTATTCAATTCAATGAATATAGATCAAGTTAAATACCTCGTCACTCATTAGTCGTCACAAAGTGACTGCTCTCGTTAACTTTATTCAATATAGTGGGTGACCCAAAAAAATTAAATGTTCATGTCGTAGGATGTTCCGAATGATGATTCATGAACGAGATTCTCGAAATTCAGTTGTTCATGACTGAAAAGTTTTGTTTTATTTTGGTAGATTTTCGGTTAAAGTGCTGATGAAAGAGAAAGGACTTCGTAATGGACACATCCATGAATAATCATCTAATTTTCAGTATTCCAAGCACCATTAAATTCATTTCGTAAAAGGCTATGATTTAGGAGATCCAAAAACGCAGTTTTGATCAAAATCTAGACCTCTGGTTTTGAGTTTGAGGCAAACTTGAACTTTCAGAATTAATATCTCGACTCTTGATGCACAAATATTAACAAACTGGGTATTAATTTTTATGTCGACTACCGATAAAATGTTAAAAATTGTTTGGAATGAATTTGAGTCAAACTTCGCACCGCTAGCCTTGATCAAAGATGTTACCTTTGGGACGCCCGGTACATCTGAAAAAAGCTCGAGCTAAATCACGCCACAATTTTAGCTTGAGCTAAACATTTTAATTACAATTAGAATTACAGAAGTTAGAATTACAAAGCCAAAAGCCATCCACTTTCCTCCGTTCATTTTCGGATTTAAAAACATTGGTCAGTTTTCAGTTCCGATTAAAAAGAAAAGAAGTGTATTTTGGGTAAATCTACTAATACGCTTGTGCCCTTGCATTCTTGCTTCTCGCTCCGCTACACAGCAATTACGGGAAGTGCAACGTGTCATTAACAAAATACCATTTCGTTAGTCATTATGCATATTCCAACATATTGTATTCAAAGCGGTGTTTGGTGCATCTCTTGGAACAATTGTCTGGGCTAATATACTTGGCAAGTATTCTGTTTAACAGTGGCGTGGCGAAACTTAGGCCACTTTTTGGTGCTTGATCCCCCAGTTTAAAACTGAATTTCCACCTCTGCCGTACATTGGGAACTAACTTTAAAATTCTATGGGATGTAGGCACCGCAGCAAGACCAATTTCTCATTTTATCAAAAAAACTAACAACTCAATTTTAACTCAATTTTACTTCCTCCCAAAAAAGTTAACACGAATTTTAATACTAAACGGTTTTTTCTTTAAATTCTTTTTTTTAGTGTGCGAGGATGTTTAAGAATGAAATGACCCTCTACAAAGATCATGCAATCATTAACATAAAAAAAGCTCAATAGAGAGAGCAAGACTGGCGCTCAGTGGTGCACTTTTGGTTGCTCACTGGAAAGCAGTTCTTTGACTTCATCGTCTGGCCGAAGAATCAGATCGGATAGTTGAAGAATCAGATCGGATAAAAGTTAAGCATCAACTGCACGAGGTTAGAAAAATTTGACTCCAGCGAGCTGCTCTTATAACGAACCGCATTAAAACTAACTGCTAATTACTGATTACTTACAAAATACACTGTATTTAATTAATGAAGTCTTTGTTCACGAATCCACTGCTTGAAAACAGACGGATCCATTCGAATTTTATCTTCAGAAGGCTTTTCGTCCGTCTTGTTGTCACGACTTCTTTGATACGATGCTTCTTCCTCCTCTTCATCGAAAAAACTCGGGAATTTGTTCATTCTGTCTTCTTTCTCCTCCTCTTCACCCCATGCAAGCAAAGAGGTCGGCAAACTTAACTTTCTTCCGCAGCCATGTACGGTGTTATTCCTCAAAAGCGGTGTTAACGGCCGTTGTCTCGGGGATTTTGTCGGCGGTGATTTTGGAGGGGAAGGTGTCACGAATCTTTGCCTTGTGTCTTCAACTTCTCTTCCAGGGGATTGCCAACTCAAAGACGCTTGAAGCATTCTCCTTTTGGGCACATTTTCTTTTCCAATTTTCAATGTTCTCCCATTGTTGGCGAGGCATTCTCTTTTCAGCAACTTTTTGCTATCTTTGCTGAAAAACGGGGCAGGGGTTGGGCATCTCGTAACCGGTGATGGCAAATCTTCTACTTTATTCAATTTGTCAGTGCTTCTGTCTTGCTTGCCACTAACAATGATAACCTCTTCGAATTCGGGATTCACCGGTGTCGAAGATAATTTTCTTTCTGTTAAAATAGGAAGAATAAAATCACTGATTTCATAACCTTCGTCAATAAACTGTAGAGGCAGTTTGGCTCCTTGAACTTCTCCAATTCTCGGCAACTGCTTAACTCCATTAAACTTCAGAGCAGGAGGCTCGACAGGTCTTAACGTCAACCTGCACATTTTCACTCCTTGCCGGTATGAGAGCAAAATCTCAACTAACGTATTACGCAATTTCGATTGGCAGTTGTTTCAGTTCCACACCCCTGCCTGTAAGCACGTTTATGCTTTGACGTTGTCTATCCATCATCCATCTTTTGTTCCTTTGTAACTGAAAAATCAATTCAATGATGTCCACAAAAGAATGATTCAGGTGATTGGATTATACTGATAAGACGGAAAGAAGATGCCCACACTTCTTTGCGGGCTCAAAATAATACATCTTGGTTGAAAACAATAAAAAGTGGATTTTTAAAAGACGTAAAACCAGTCGGGTATGGCAAGAATGAATTTTTCACGGCTAAACTCAACTGCTATAGCGGGAAAAAATTGTTTTTCAAGGCAGAACTTTCTTTTTCACGCCACGAAAATGCCAGTATAACTGGATGCAAAACTGCTTCCCACGACACAACTTTTAATTTGATGGTAAAACATGTCTTCGAATGTGAAATTGTTCTCTGTCTGAGATTCAGAAACATCGTCCGAAATCATTTAGCGAAAAATTCAAAAACAAATTTGCCAACTTAAGCCGTGGTCAAACGACACAACATTCTGGTTGGCGAAATGTTGGCGAAGATGTTGGATCGCTTGGCCACCCAACATTGAAGATGTTGGCACTTGTTGGATCACCCAACATTTGTTGGCGAGAAGTTGGGCAAAGTTTGAAATTATTCAAAAATTTTGGGCAGCCCAACATTTCAATTATCATTGTTCGCGGATTATCGTGGATTAATTCTTTGATGTTGGCCGGTTTGCCGCACGGTGAAATGTTGGCGAACATGTTGTGTGAAATGTTGGCGAGCATGTTGGCTCGCTTGGCAGGGGCGGATCACGAATGAGTTCCATGAGTTCCAGAACTCAGTCAAAAAATCAAAGATAAAGGCCCGGTCAAACGAATTGAACATTTCATTGAACATCACCCAACATGCATGTTGGACGAAAAGTTCAACTCG
>JAYJMH010066035.1:0-11655 GCA_036873815.1 Phacellophora camtschatica | reverse complement strand
AAACCTAAAAATATATCAAGCCGTTAAAAATAGCAATTTTTGCTGTTAAAGCTTTTCAATCGTTTCTTTTCTCTGCTATGAGTAGTGCAAAGTAGTGCAAAGCATCCAGCCAATAGTTCAGTTGATATAGAGCGCACGGCATGATTGACATTTTTGTGTTTACAGATGGTAAGTAGTGAGTGTATTCATCTTGTAGAAAAGTAAACATTTTCTATATAAGAAACAGGTTGCAAGAAATTGTATAGGCCAACTTTTAAAGCTAAAAAATAGTGTTACCTGGGTTACAAGCCATTCTTGGTACATTTCCCAGAAAGATGCCTTCTTTGTAACTCCCCTATTGACGAGAAAGAGAAGAAAGCCGTTCACGAGGCAGGTTCGCAAACTATGCGGAACAACGCTCAACTCTGATCTCAGATAGATGAGCGGGCTTGCCAGGAGGATCCTTATAGATCATTTAGAGAAGCAATATCTAGATCACCAAATGAATTTCAGGAGGCACTCCTCATAGGTCATGTGGTATTACCTTCAGAAATAAGGTGAAAGCCAAGCAGAATCAATCGGACAGCCTTAGGAAAGCGGAAAGAGAAAGCAACACAGAAACGCAAGAAATATGCACAGGGAGCTCGAGTGTAGAAGTCATACAACGAAAGAGGATTATATGAGAAAAGAGCATTGCCAGCATATGTGTCATTTGTAACTCAAGGACTGACAAAGATGACGACACATACAATTATGGTGGGCTGGCTCGCTGCTCGGAGCAGCGATCAGCTCAAAAGTTGAAACAAAAGTTGGAACAACGAATGGCAAATGAGTCCGACATATTTTATGAAGCAGCTAAACGTTTAGATATTTTTTTGAGTGGAACATCACATGATGTCTTTGCAGCAGATGTGTTCTACTATAAAAATTGTTATTCTTCCGTCACATACACTTACATGAAATCCCAGAAAGAAGCTACAAAAAGTGAATTGGAGAGCAGAGTTCTTGGAAGTTTTGATGAGATGTTTAGGCAAAGTGTCATTGAAGACAAAGAATCATATCTCATGACAGAGCTCCTTAAAGACGTCAAAGAAATAACTCAGGACTATGGTCTTCAAGTTCCGCCAATCAGATTTACTTCTGCCCTAAAGGCACATTTGCAAGTTTCAAGTAGCCCATTCTAGTTTGCTTGGCCCAGTTTGTTATGTCGAGGCAGCTATGAAGGGTCACGGGATGAGGGAGGAAGATCTTACAAAAGCATTTGCAAGGCTCGTTCAGTGTAAACAGGAAGGCAAAGATCAACTTGAATGGCCACCGTTTCCTGATCAAGTGTGTAAATCCATTGAAAACTTGATCCCATTATCCTGTATATTCAGTGCCATTGCCTGGTCCATCAATCCCAACAAAGGCAAATATCATCATGGTCTGGTAAAGGTTGGCAAAAGACATGTCGAATAGGTCACTGCCCTGTCACAAAGTTGGAAAGCCATAGTAACTGGAGAAAGAGCGAAACTGAATATTGCACTTGGCCTGACGGTCCGTCGATTTTGGTATATCATACAGTGATAATATCATACAGTGAGAATGTTGAATGATATTTGGGCAAAATCAGTCAAGATGGCTTCATTAATGGTAAAACGATTCATGTCATTTTTGACAATTCTGATGGAAAGCAGCAGACATTTACTGGCACTGACACAACACATCATACAACAGGAACAGTCTTCCAAATTTCAAAGCCATTGGAAGAGACAGAGAGAAGGGAAGAGATTGTTAAAAATAATCTAATTGATGATGAGAAGCAATATAACGGGTCTTACAAAACCCCTTCTGAACCGCCAAGACTCACCAACATTTCCAGACCATATCGACGAATTTGAAAACTCCCAGTTAATCGAAGAATCTCTGAAGAAGGACTTTGCGTTGGCTCTTACTAATACCATCGGAACAGAATGTTTAATGCACGTTCAACAGGACTTCGACATTTCTAACCTGGAAGCCATAGGATCATGGACATGTTTTATAAAGAAAATAACAAGTGCCGTAAATAATTCCAAGTTAGAATTCCTCCCAGTTAGAATTCCTCGCATTTTTGCAAACGGTAGACGACCTTGGTATCAATCATGTTTTTGTTCATGCTGATGAAGCAATCAATTCAAAAATGCTCATCATTTCTTGGCTTCACGAAGGTAAATATGACAAGATTGTCACACTCATGGGAGGATTTCATACATTCCTGGTAAGCCTAAAGATTCTAGGAAAGAAGTTTGCTTGTCTTGGTTTGAGAAATTGGTTGATTTACACTGGAATCATAGCTGAAGAATCAGTAGACAAGGCAATGTATGGTCGTCACTATCATCCTAGTGTTAGACTCCATAAGCAATCCTTTGAAGCACTCTTGCACTTTAGAATCAAGCAGCTAACAATGGTGCATGTTCTTGATAATGGTTTAAGGGAATCAGTTGCAGCTCTACGGGTAAAGCAATCACCAGCAAACTTGCATCAGTTCTAGCACAGCTTGCATTTTTGCTCCTCATCGAAAGTGCATTATCAAACCATACTGAAATGTTTCAGCAATGATATGCCTCATCAGTTCGGTTAGAGAGAATTCTATCAAGCGGCATCCTGCAGCCGATAGAGTATTGATACCCAAATGCTTTGCTTTTGGCCACCCAAATTGTTCACGCTATCTTTCATTCCAGCATGTAAAGCTTTTAGACATAAAGAGGAACCATGCAGCCATCTGGGAAGACCTTTTGCAATGTGGATTCGGTGGATCAATTTCCGGAGAGCCGTTTTCCACCGTTCATGATGATTTAATTACAGAGGCGACAATCAACAGGGAAGTAAAGACGAGAGGAGGTTCAAAGCAAAGAGGATTCAGCACAGATATAACTGCAGTAGACACATTCATGAAGACGAGCCACATCATCGCAAATCTACGAATGAAATTGAAAGAGACGTTGAGAGTATTCACAAAATCATCCCATAAGGAAACAAGCAAAGGCGCTCGTAAGAAGCACGATGTAATGATAGAGAGCCTCGTCAGCAAACTGGACAGCTACTTTGATCCTTTTTTTAGCTGGCCCCGCTCGACATTTCAAAACTGGCATCCAAATTGATCAAGCAGTTATCAGAGGTCTCCTGCCGTCAACCCAACTGGGAAATGGAATGTTCCAAGAATTTTCCCAGAAAAGCTGAAAGAAGTTGATGACAGGATCAGCATTTTTGAAAGAGTGTGTAACCCCAAATTGAAAACAGGTCTAGAGAAAACGAAAAAAGTTCCAAAGATTATCAGCAGCCTGAAAGAAGATCGCCAAGCCTTTGGCGCAATGATTGGCAAAAATAAGTCTCCAGAAGAATTGCTTTCATACCCACTCACAAGTGTTCCCTTAGCTTTAGCATCGCCAGATGGTGATCTCCGACAGGGTTCAAAGGCCGCATTAAGAAATCATTTCATTGAACATGCAGATGCTCTGGCGACACAGGCAGCAACATGGGCGTTTTGGGTCGTGGATGGAATGGTAGTGGTGAGGTCAAAATGATCAATTTTGAAAATCCGCCATTTTGAATTACTGCCGCCATTCTGAATGAAAATAGCTAATAGATGATTTTCTTTCAAATATTCACAAAGACGATAGTCTTTCAGTGTATAGAATCTAAAAGTATGCGTTTATGTTAGCAGAAGCCTTCTTTATGCACAAGTTTCTGTCAAAAAATCCTCCATTTTACATTTAAGCCGCCATTTTGAAAAAAAGGAAATATTTCAAAAGTCCCCAAGTAAAATTCGATTTTGCAATGTCTAACAATCCTAAATCCGTTTTCAGAATTTTGACTGGAAACGTTTTCCGATTTTTCTGGCTTGGGACCTGTCTAATACCACGGACTTTACTTTAAAAAAGGAACAAAACACCACCAGAATATTTTCACTCGCTACAGTTTTATTGTGTAGTAATATTTTACTGATGTCTAGCAATATTTGTGGTTATTCTGATCCATCGACCTATTCATCGATTAAAACCACCAATCTAATTGATGTTTAGCAATCTTTAGGGCAGAACTTTAAAGTGGTTATGTCACCAATTTTTCAACCTTCATTTTATTTCTTTTTATGTAAATACAATCTTTTCTCTGAAGAATGATGCAAAATTTACTTTAAGGTGGTAGCAGGACTGGAAGTAGTTGATAAAATATTGTATTACTTTGAAAATAGTGTGTAGCGTGTAATTTTCTCACAAATTGTGATGTCATAAATATGACGTGAGCATGCAATGTCAATATGGTTAAAGCTAATAGCATGAAAATGTGGTGAAACGATGCATAATATCTATATTAAGAGGCATTGAAATTGTTAAAAATTGCAATTGATTAGTTAAAACATAAGATATGTGCATGAAACATGGTATGAATATCTATGTTGCTTAGCCTTCACTGCATTGCAACTGTGTGTCATATTTATGACATTACAGAAGCATTTAATTTTTCACAGGAAAAATTCTATTTTTTTCTGTTCTTTTTAAAATTCTGGTTTTTGCTCCAAACTCAGCACGTGGAAAACACCATGATTCAACAAATCAAAACTTTTGTTACATAAGCCCCTCCCTCCAAATATGAAAGTCAATAACTCTACACCACTGGTGCTGTGTAAGATTGATCCGAAATCCGAAACCAAATAGCAGATAATAAAAGCAAATAAAAATCTAATGTTAGTAATTACAAATGTACACTCTTCAACTCAATTTTGCATCTCAATATCCTCAAAATCCACACACTCAAATCTAAACATCTGAACTTCATAACTTCCCAAAAACTCTTCCCAATTCCTAATCTCTCTTGCATTTCGCCTCTAAAATTAACATAATTATCATAATACTCAAAACTAGAATGAGGTTAATTAAACTGTAATAATTTCAATATACGTATTATAAAATATTTACTTAAAATCACAACAATCCTCCCCCTTTGCGAAAATGAATTTGCGTAAATATATAAACGTCATATACAGCATAATATATATATATATCCGATTGAAATTCAAACTGCTACAGATTTTTTTTTTGTAATCCATTTTTGTTTCTCCATATTGTCAATACTAGATTGTAAACGAATTATAAACGTTTATTTACATAACAGTCATACCTCTGAGCAGGAGCTGGATTACCTCTCAGGTTATATCGATTGTTTCTCCTTGCTCCAGTTTCTCCATCTTCGTCACTTGTTGAACCAGAAAACTGTAAATTCTCCCACTCTTTCCCTCCATCCTCAATTTTAAATTCATCGAAAACTGGTTGGAGAGACATATTTGCAGACAGCAGATCCGTATTGCGCTTTAGTCCAGTCCCGGGGTCCTGAGGTCAGATGGTGTTGTTTTTACAGTATGTCACGTGCGGTGCTTCCTGTATTGTGTTACATGGTCAGTTTGATAGAAGTTAACAAAGAGAGTTTCGTTTCAATCGTGTTCGTTTAAAATTTGATGTGATGGCGATTTTGCTGAACAAGAAGCTTAAACTTTGTTGTACTGAATGGATGGCGGCTTTCATGCCAAACTGTGCAAGTTCAAATCGGATATGGAAGGTAAATGTGTTTTTATCATTAGCCTGGCCTAAATGTTAGGTCTTAGTTAGGGCAGAATTTTTAGAGAACACCTGGCAGCCTGGCCTTCTAGTTAACTAACTCGTGAGCTATGTAAACGTGCACTTACGTTCGTCATAAATAAATATCTTAATTTATGTATTCATATAATTTTATGCCTTTGAAAAAATATTTAATGGACACCCAATAAAAGCGGTATACAGTAAATAAATACGATATTTTAAATTTTAGTTGTTTTTTTTTTGTAAGAAAGATTTGTTTAAAATTAAATAATTTAAATATGTAAAATTAAATTGATGGATGCATGCTTTAAAATCGTTTTTCTTTTATACTCATCTGATAAGAATCAAGCTTTTGAAGAAAAAAGAAAAAGACCTTATCGACGGAAAATAAAATTTTCACGATGCAAGAAAGAGATTTACAGCGACAACTTTCCAACGCATAATACTACTGCTCACAAGGGAAGAGCGAGTGCAATTGATATCGTTCCCCCAACACAGAAACAACTGGCATTCCCAGTTACCACGGTAATTACTTTCCCTGCACCTGACGTTTTGAGATGTCATTTGTAAGAATATCGTATTCCGCGGAAAGAGAACGCTATTTTACACAACCATTAGAAAATCATAACTTGAACTTTCAGACTTACATAACTTTCCAATAATTTCCTGAACAAATGTATACTCTTGATCCCTCGTAATTGCAAGTAACAAGCAAACCTGAATTTCTGGGCGTATGATTTTTATTTATTATCACAGATATTCAATTCAAGTTTCTGATTTGTTTTATTCAAAGCTTTACGCTTTGGTCTAGTGCAAATGAGCATAGATTGCGTTTTGGTAACATTTAAAGAAACAAATTAAGTGATAATTTTAAAGTATTAAGAATTCATTAAATTCCTGGTCAGAAACCTTTCCAAACATCGGACTTGCAACAAGTATCCATTCCGGGGGAATCATGCAGCATCGTGGAAAGTGCACCTCAAAATAAAAACATCGAAGATCAAAAGAGGCAAGCAGAAATATGTGAAATATAAGCTTTGGATATGGAAGACTATTTACCATCAAGTCCTCTCGACATGTATCTTGACTTTCAAGAGGCAGTCAGTACTACATCTTCATCTGAATCTATTTCCCGTTCAGTAGAAGGCGATGAGGTAGCTAATTGCACTTTTTGTATCTTTCGTTACAAAAGTTATGATTGTATGTCGTTATTTTGCAACTGCAGAATACAAACAATGCCTGCCGAACTGTGCCGAACTGTGACAGAGTTGCAAGGTCTGTTCTACTATTTAGTAAAGACGTGAATTTATTGATTACTCGCAATAAGGCAAAATGTACGTTTTAACTACCAATTGGTTTTGTAGCTGAATATTAATCTATTTTACAGGAAACAAGGATCGCCCAGTCTTCAGATGATGAATTGGATGATGAGAGTAACATTGAAAGAATGACATGGCTCGCGTGTGCAGGGCAATTAGAGGCGCTATCGAAATTCAGCCATCGTTGTCAAAATGTACTTGAAGAAGCACGATCCGAAGAAATCATGAAAATTGGCCAGTTTTTTTAAAAACAAAAGAAATTGCACTGAAGATGAGCGAACTTTCACAAGAACTGGTTCATAATTGTTCACATGCTTTAAATAATATTAGAGAAGACGAACTTGCACAAGGCTATCCTATGCATATAGACGAAAATCATTCGATGAGTAAAGATCCATGCGAAAGGCCCAAAGATATGAATGAAAGCCAGAAAGGTCTCTCATAGAGCTTCGCCCCAACCGACCGAGATTAAAATGTTTCCCGCGGAATGAATCAATCCCAAAAAATAAACAAAACAAGTTCAGCGCATCTTGGTACGATTCATTTCCACATCTGGAATTTAGCCAGATATCAGAAAAAGCATACTGCTCTGTGTGCTCTTTGTTTCCTTCTTGACCTGGCCGAGAGCAAAGCGACCCTGCATAGGTAGATGGCATCAAGTCTTGGCACAAAATGAAGAGTGTTGGTTCTAAAAAACAAGGAAAGCTCCTCCAACATTTTCCTTGCGAGTCACACAAAGCAGCCCTTTCAGATTTCGCACATTTTGCCGTAGAGTCATGCCACATTGATGTTTAAATCAGCGCTCAATTGAAAGCAAGGCAATTCAAGAGAAGGCAGATAAAGCACAAAATCGAGAGATTATGACCATCCTCTTTGATGTAAGACCCTATCGAGGCAACCTCTATCTTTTAGAGGCACTGGTAAAGATGAAAATGAAAATGTTGTTTAGATTGCCTATCTTATGTATAGACATTGCCTTGTATTAGAGAAGTGGCTTGAAAGCAAGCGTTTGAAGCCGTATAGCACTAAATATTTAAGTTCAAAATCGCAAAATAAAATGGTAAATTTGCTTGCTCAAGTTGTCCAAAGCAGAATAAGAGATGCAATTACTTCTGCAGGAATTCATTCTGTGTCTGCCGATACCACCCCAGATACCTCAAATTATGATGAAATAATTATAGCCCCGAGGTTCGTTAATTTCGACGGAGTCCCGCGCGAACGAGTGATTGAAATGGAGAAGTGCCTTGATAAGCATGGATATTGCACAGCCAAAGCATTGATGTAGACAGCCTGTGATTCCAGACATACGATTTTGCCGCATCAATGTCGGGAAGAATCAAAGGTGTCCAGCAGTGCTTGCAGATCATCCTAGAGAGATCAGCACCTTATATACCCTGTCAGGGACATAGATCCAACAAACACCTTCAACGAGCATTGCTGCAAGCGGAGCCCAATAGTAACATCCATGAATACAGGACTGAAAGACCTGTACGTATTTGTTAGTGGAAGCTTCAAGAGACACAAAGTTTTTGGCAATGCTACAAAAAAGGTGGAGAATGCTCTGAAGCTCTGAAACCTATCAAAAATGAGATGGGTTTATTGCGCATTGACTGAGTCCATTGACTCGGTCTGGAGCAGCTACAAATGTATCCCAAGTACTATCGATGAAATAATCAACGCAGCGGAGGTTGATTTGAAGGTAAAAGTGAAAGGATCTGGGATCAAAAAGAAGCTGCTCAGTTTTGATTTTGTTTTGGTCTCATGTTTATAAAGATCATCTTTACCAAAACAAAGACAAAGCAGCTGACAAAGCAGCTGCAGAAGGAAGAGCTCAATACCCGCGATGCCCTAAACCTAATTGATATGTTACTGTTGAAAATTTACAAGAAATACCTAATGACAAGCTTGCAATGAATGATCAACTGGATGCTATGATTTCGTTTGCTGAAAAACAAGGCATTGATTCGATCTCAGAAGTCCTTTTGGCTGAGCTGGAGATCTTTACAACCATGGTCACAGTCAAAAATCCAAGTTCTATTCAAGGTGCAGCTCAATATGCTCAAGAACATGTTGCAATTTTCCCAACAGTGTGCAAGGCCTACCAGCTCCTACTTACTGCGCCGGTATCTGTGGCAAAAGATGAACGAACATTCAGCAAGCTCAAGATTGTCAAAAATTGTCTACGGTCAACTATGAAAGACGAGCGTCTGAATGACTTGATAGTTCTGGCCTGTGAGAAGGACCTTATACTATAAATATTAAGGAAGTTATTAACAAATAGTCGAAAGCAAAGTCGCGCAAATTCCTGCATTCGCAGCAGCTGTCGCTGCGCCTGTCCGAAAACTATGTCCGTTGTATTCTTTAGGATTATGGACATACATCGAGTTGTTGCACTTCACGGACAAATAGAACTCGAGAAAGAGGATTTCCATTTTTTGAGATAAAAAATGGACCAAAGTTTAGAAATTTGGAGTTTATTTCCTTCGAGATAACAGATAGTGTTTCATTGCTGCAACTACACAAAGAAAAGAGCCGGTTATGTGCGAGGGAGCCTCACACGTTGGGTAAAACGTATCTTTTGTTGCCAAGTTTGTTGTTTCGTCAAATTTTCCATTGCAAGTAAAGTCGCTAGTTCTAAGAAATCCGAAAAATGCCAACACATTGCTGCCCAGATCATTTTGTTTTCTCTTCGTTGGGCTTAATACGGTAGTAATAGCTAAATTGTAAAATTTTTCTAAATTTTCTTTCTTGATAGGAAAGCGAGGCTTCGGATTGACATTCTGCGACCTTTTGAAACCATGAAGAATATATTGCAGTTTTTCAAATTTACCAAATTCCAGGCAAAAATTATTTTTTAAATGAAAATGTTTAACTGCCGCCAAATACTCTTTGATTGTGTCATGTGTTACTGGTTTTGCTAAGTAAACTGCGAAATAGCAAAGAACACTCTCATTTGCAGGTAAAATTGGTTGAAATTGTTGTACTTAAAATTCTTTGCAAAACTTTAAGAATTCATTCTCACCAGTACTATTCTGCCAAAAATTTTTCCGCATATTTTTTTAGATCTGCGTTCAGGATTGCAAACTGTCCGAAGGAAGGGGTTGCGGCAGAATATCGGCCAAAGGAGCCAGGCATCGGAAACGGTCGATCTGGAAGCGAGACAGAGAATCCGCAATTTCATTTGATGCTCCTGCAATATGACATGCTTTAAAATAAAATTTAGATTTAAGGGTAAGCATTGTTAATGTGCAGACCAACGACATAATACTACAACAACGTGATTTCTTTGTGTTTTTGATGGAAACTAACGATAGCATACAATTCCTGCCAATTTATACTTATTGCAGGTGTGTCAAGACACGAGAAGGGAACCATTGACCTAGAAATCTTTCGTTTCCACAGACGCCCCCCAAAACCTAAAGTACCTGAAGCATCTTTATAGAGCTCAAGGTCGACAGAACTCTCCCAATCCGTGTTTAAGAAAAAACATTTTCCGTTCCAATTGTTTACTATTCCTTATACGGATATCTTCAAATAACTCATTTTTTAGCCTGATATGATAGTGGGGTTTTGTTATCCCAGCTGTTATATTGATAATTCGATGTAAAAAGGCCTACCTGGAGGAATCACCCTGCACTCAAAATTTAGTGCCTATAAGAGACTGAAGTTCTCTTAGTGTCGCTGATTTGCGCCTATGCCATGTGCTTAATTCTTCTTTTAGCCTTGTTCTCTTGTTATCTGGTAAGGTCGCTTCCATTCGCTCAGAGCCTAAAATTATTCCCAGAAATTCCAGTCTAGTTACGGGGCCGAATGATAAATACTAGCCGTAATAGTACATCTCATCCCATTTCATACCAAGAAGTTCCCAATCACTTGGATAAACTCACTTGGATAAACTCACTTGGATAAACTCACTTGGATAAACTGGGTATATTCTAAATGTTGCTTCTACGTCTCTTTTTGCCATAAAGGATCCTTTTCCAAAGCTTTGCAATGTTTTCATTGCATGGTCAATGGTTACGTAGTGAAGAGAGTGCGCTTGAATTTTGCTGACGGGATGTGCACTCCTTTCCGGGTATCATTTTCAGCAATTTATTCTAAGGCCGGGTATCTGTTTAACTGATAAAATCTAAAGCCGGTAGCCTAAATAAAAACTTTTTTCTTAAGCCGGTTACTTTTTCGCTAACAGAGCTTCTGATAATTTTCCCAATGATTTTCTTTATGAGCAATTACTAAACTGTCAACGTTTAGAATCTGGCACTAGTAAAGATTGGATGGAGATAGGCATTCTAAGACAAAGAGAATGATGTTTACTCAAAAAGTTTCCTGCGGATGCTACTTTATACAAACTCCTTTTACAATATGGTCAAAGGTTATATTCTCGATCCCAGCAAACATGTGATCGAGTGAGGTGTTCTAAGCCAAAGTAAAGGGTGTGTTTAAAAAAATATTTCCTGGGGGCCTTGTTTTCTCCTTTTATTTCACCACGTTACTTTACGCTGCGCCACGTGACAGTTTCTAATAAACACAAAAATTTCCATGATATTGTCGACCCAGAGCATGTTTACACTCCCCCAAAAAATTTTTAATGTGAGCCAGGGGCGGCCCCATAGGGGGTTACGGGGTGACGTTGTACCCCCCAATACGTTATCTGTCGGCACAAACGGAATTTTTGTCGGAAAATTAAGGCCTGGGTTAAACGTCGCGCTTCTCATGTGCCGAACCTAATACAATTAAATTCGCCGGTAGCGCGACCGTAGCAC
>JAYJMH010066024.1:0-11657 GCA_036873815.1 Phacellophora camtschatica | reverse complement strand
TATTAAGTAATGAAATTAGTTCCTGATGAGGTTAGTTATTCATTGATAGGTCAGTCCATGCTACTTACTAGGTTAGTTCATGATGATGATGATGACTACCGTAGTTCTTACCATTTTTTTCTTTATTATTTATGAGGTTAGTTCTTTATGAGGTTAGTTCTTTATGAGGAAGTTAGTTTATACTGCTTACTAGGTTAGGTCATGATGATAAAGTAGTTACCACCTGCAAGGATGTGTTTTGTTGATTACGAAATTAGTTATTGATAAGGTTAGTTATTCATTATATAGTTAGTCATTGCTGTCTTAAGGGTAGTTCTTGTGAGGAGGTTAGTTCATACTGCTTACTGGGTTAGTTTATGATTATGAGGATAGGTCTTGCGGTCTACGAGAAGGTTTTTTATTTATTACGACGTTAGTTCTTCAGGGTTCTTTGTCAGGTTAGTTATTACCGCTTATGAGGTTAGTTAATGAAGACGATGTTGGGTAATACTGCTTACGTGGTTAGTTCTTGATGATCAGGTTAGTTAGTTCTTAACATTAGTGGGAAGTAATTTCGTCAACAGTTTTAATTACATTTGTGTTAAAACTGATCTGTGAGGCATACCAACTTTTTCCACAGTCTTGTCTTGTTGCTGTTTTAGAAGTTGTGGAACTCGGAATTTCTGGAACAAAGTCAAAGGTTTGTCAATTGAAAGAATATTTATATGTTTTACTGTGTTAATGATTTCTCCAAAAAGTTTGGTTACTTTATTTGCTTTATAGTACGGATAGCTTTACAATTGTTGCCACCTTTTTGAAATCTGCTGAGCATGTTGTTTATTGTCTGTCAATCTACCTTTTCGAGTTATGGCTGTCGTCGTGGTAGTTTTCTAAAATTTTCAGATATTGCACTTGTTTTTGTCTAATTTTTGCATTTGTACCTACATTTTTGTTAAAATTACAATGATGTAAAAGTTCAAATTTGCGGAAACTTTTACCGTTTTGAAAATGACATTAGGATAAAACTCTGTCCTAACAAAAAATGTTTGCTATTAAATCCTCAGAGGGCTTCAATTCGAGGATTCACGGGATCTCGAAAGATGGAAGTATCTCAAATCAGTATCTCAAATCAGTATCTGTTTATTGAAGCCTTGTTTCACCAAAATTATAAAGTTATCTCGTCGAATACTTATCAATTCAACTAATTATGTTTAGACGGTAATGAATGAACATTGTTTATATTTTTACAGCCGTACTCTGGTGGTGGAAATGTTGTGATGAAAGGTGTGCTAGCATCATATTATTCTATTAGGTTTTTTAATTTATTTATTTGTCTTTGTCTTTTTTTGTTTTGCGGTGATTTTTTCAAATTATTTTCTTATTTTAACATGGCTTAATTTTTCAGTTTTCTGGATTCAGCAGGCAGCTTTGATATTTTTGGCGTTTGTGAATTATTTATATGAAGTCAGATTATAGTTTTTAAATGCAGCTTATGGCATTACAATTGCTCCTTGCTAGCTCGAACCTTGTAGTAAAACCCGGATATAAGAAGCACAACTTCTAAGAACCTTTGCCCTAAAATTTTCACCACAAATTTGTGAAAAATGGTGTAATTTTTAACCAATTAGGAGAAAAGACTTTTAAAGTCAATATGTGTTAAAATAATTTAATTTCTGCACCTTTCGAGAAGACTGATTATCTTCATTTGAGGATTTTGAAATTTATATGTCCCAAAATTAAGAACCTTTGTTAGTCTCACCTACAAAACATAAGGCTCTTATATGCAGGTTTTTCAACATGGGCAGATTTTGTAACAATAGTGAAATCGACACCCTAATTTCAAAGCGATTAGCAAGTCAAGAAAAAGCGAATTCTCTCAATCAGAAAATCAAAACATGGCTTTGTTTGTTTTGATTTTCTGCTTGAGAGAGTTTGCTTTGTCTTTGATAGCTAATCGCTTTGAAATTGGCACGTTGATTTCCATTTTGTTACAAAATCTGCCTTTGTTGGTTTTTACGGTAGTGAACTATACATAATTGAACTGTAATTTCAAGAGATATACAAAATACCATATAAAAGCGTGTTTTGTGGCAGCTCAGTAATCTTTGTAAATAATTCATTGTAAATTTAAATGAATCTCAAATTGCCAAAAACTAATGAACGGCCAAACCCGAAACGTTCACCTGCTGTATTTCTTGGTTGTCTGCAGTTTTATTTTCATAGTTACGGAAGACTGTAATGGATTATTGATTGCTCAAACTAACTCTTCAACTACATTCAGAAATGAAGTGCCTTCCAATTCTTGTCAAATTTATTCTATTAATGTTTATTATATCATGTTAATTTTAGATTTTTAGATCACGTTTTAGTTGTGGCGTAAACATTTTAGGATTGTTGTTTTTCTGTTTAAGGTTATTTTACATTTCATTGTAGGTGACAAAGAATTAAAACCTACGTCGATACGAGTGAGGGAAGCAGCTGAAGGTGTTTTAGCTTATATCATGGAACAGACGGTAATATGTTAGCATGCGTCTGTTTTAACTAATTAATTTTTTTGATTTCCGTTATTTAATTTGCTTTAAAGACCATTTAAAGCAAAACACTGCAAAACACTTGAATTGTGTGCATTTATATTTAACGATAAAATTTAGTGATGCGAATATTGCTAAATTTATTTTTAAAACTAATTTTATCTTGTCTCAAATCGGAGAACAAAGGCAATGTCTTCTTGTTGTCTTCTCGTGGAACGTACATGATTCTATTTTTCCACACGTTAATTATTTTGCTTTTTGTCAAATATTTGTATTTTTCAATTTGGTAGGGAGCATTTCCAAATCCTTCTGGACCAGCATCATTATCGACGTTACTTGATGAAGAATCACTTCTTGTCAATGCAGTCAAGCGTGACGGAAGAAAGGTGAATAAATATAACAATTGTTACACTTTTGGAAGGCAAGGTTTCAGCAACAATATAAAAAAATATAAAAACTGTAAGCTACATCTATCTGTGTCATCTTGTCCAGACTGCACATGGAACTCTCAAATTTTCTTTGATTTCAAATTTTCTTGTTTGTGCTACATCTGTAAAATGAAACTGAAATAAGATTTATTCGTTACAATTGGAAATTAATTATGGCGTACAAAGGCTTAAATTATATTAAATATATATTATATTAAATATATATTTTAAGTATATTTAAAATTATATCAATAGAATGCTGCAAAAAATGCTTAAGTATTTCTGAGAAGGAAAATACTCTTGTATATATATATACAAAAAAATTAGAGAAACAAGGTGACTATGGATGCTGAATTTAATATAGTTTGTTTATCTTTTGTACAATATCTTACTCTTTTAGTTTCTCTACTTTGCAATGGATGGATCTTGTATTATTGGCATTTTAGAAGATACCGTTGATGCTGCTTTTGGTAAGCCACATTTTGTTGAAAAACATTTTATATACATGTGTAATAATACTAATTTTAGAAGGATTAACTAGGTACCTACAATGGCTGTAAAGGTTTGAATCCGCCAAACTCAGACTGATTTTCAACCTGGCATGAATATGGCCCTTAAAACTAGCCTGGTTGTCCTTAGTTAAATGTTATATGTAAAGGTCACAGGGTTGCAATATCTTAACATGCTCCTTCTGGCATCGTGGCCTGTGTTTGTGTATTGTATATTTTTATCATAAATAAATAAAATTATCATTTGCTCAACAGAGGGACTCATAAACAGGGACATAGGAAGTTAGTCTTGCTTGAGGGGGCACAACTCTCGAGATGGCTTTTTTGTTTGTTGTTCATTAGGGGAGAAGTGCAATTGTGCCTTAAAAACAGCAACCTAGACAGGGCAATTCGTGCCACAAAAAGGGTATTCGCCAAATCTTGGGGACATGGTGCGCCCTGCGCCCCCCCCCCCCCCGACTCCTACGTCTCTGCTCATAAGATTACAGTCAAACCCCAAAACTTTGTTTGCAGTTAATCTATGAAAATTTGAAATATCTTTGTGTCTATTAATGGGTCAGATCATGCAAAATTATTACATTGTTATGTGAATGATTTTTGATAATTTTAACGTTTTGCAGATCTCCTTCCTTCTATAACGAGTATAATTCGTGGACCAACTGGAAAGACAGCCAGTTTAATGCAGCTTAGGTTCTTTTCTAGATCAAAACAGGTATGGTATTTGGTCAGTTTTCTATGCAGCACATTCTAATTCTATGTTAACTCATTCACGTTAACTCGTTCACCTTTCACGTTAACTCATTCACCTTTTGCGATAGTGAAATTTCATTGGGAAAATTTTTTGAAAGGTTTTATAAGACAATCTGTGCAAGAGCTGTTCTAAAAATGTTTTATTGCCTGACATTCCTTGCGGTCTCTGGCGAGGGAAAATATGTTTGTTGGGGGAAGAACTCAAAGGAAAATTTAGTTTAATCACGTTTACTAAGAGCTATTATCTTTCTCGGTTTCCTTTACAAAAAAGCCCTTAATTATACTCTGAAAGTGGCAATAGAGACGGATTATCTTACCGCTGCTATATAGCATGATGCCAGTATTGGGATGATCCTATTTTCTTGTAAACAATCCCTAAATTATGGAAAATCATTTTTGCACTTTGTGCCAGTGTTTTATGGCAGATCTCGTGTGTTACAGGACAATTTGCATTTTGACAATTTCATAGTTGTCTTTTTGAAACTATTATTGAAAACGCACATAGAACTCTGATTTATTTATCTCAAGTTTATCATCAACAATTTTTTTGCTGCCAACTCATCAACATATCCAGCATCTCGTTGAAAAGTCTGTTGTTTTCAATAATGGTTTAGATTTGTTCACGTCCTCCGGCGGCTTCTTGATTTTATCTCGCTGAAAATGCTGTTGTTTTTAATGATAGTTAAGAATTTCAATTTTTGAGGTAAATGTTAAATTTTGAGGTTTAAACAGATTTGATCGAATATTTAGAGATTTGTAAAAAAAAACAAAACCCGCATTGTGATAGGATCTTAATGATAAAAAATAAGTTTAAAATTGTCCAATAAATTTGCACTTGAACTTTCATGAAAGTTTCTTTGAAAACATCTTTGAAAATATCTCTATGATACGTTTATTTTAGTCTATTTTGTAATTGTATTTTGTATGCCCAGGAATATTAAAAAAATAAATACATCTGCCACCTTGATTTTCTGAGCGGGCTCAAACAAAAGAATAAAATCTTGCCCTCAACTGACTCCTGCTCGAACTTACTCCCGCTCGAACTGACTCCCAGAAGAATCGAAAAGATACAGCGCCATCAAGGGTAAAATATTCTTCACAATGCTTCAATATTCCACTGGAGAAAAAGAATGCAATTTCTTGTGAATTCTTGTTGGAAAGTGTTAAGTTGAATGGGGAAGAAAAATGATGCCTAACTACTGGGGGGGGGGGGAACAATGAATTATTGTGAATGATATTTACCCCTGAAGGCAATTTTCGAATGGGATTTGAATATCGATTGTCTTATTCTGTTGATGTTGAATAGATTAACACGACTATAGTCGAGATAAAGACACACATCATCTCTAGATATATGACAAATAGCAGTTTTACATAAATCTTAATAAAAGTTATTTTGAAATGCGTATGTAAAGAACGAATAATTGTTGTCCTATATCTAGAGATGATGGGCTACCAAGGGTGTTTCTTCTGTAAAGATGTATTTGTGAAGGAGGTTGATTTTGTAACACGTCAAATGACGCTGGCAAATTTTTTTATTGTTGTTCAAAGTGACATGCTAAAGACAGCTATTTGCTTTGCACAGTTTTTTCTATGAAGAATTTATTGTCTTTCAGGATATTGCATTTGCTTATTTGACCGAGCAGCAACGGCCTGCGTCTGTCGAGCTGGAAGAGCCTACTCCTGTCAATCAAACGTATTTTCCAGAGGCTGTTGATACTGTGCAGAAAGTGAACGCGTATGTCATTGTTTTTGTTTACTGCTTGCTTGCCCTAATTCCTCGAAGAGAAACTCTATTGAGCCTTCCAGGTTTCAGAACTTTTTAATAAATTCCCTCTCGAATAAACTCCCAATTTGAATAACCACTTCCCCCGCGGTATAAAATGAATGTCCAGTCAATACTAATCATCGAAAATAGACATTATTTAAAAGCAACAGGTGTGATGTGACTAACACGTTATTTTGCACACTATATATATAACCGAAGTTATATCCGAGTCTCCCAAAAACGTATGAATATTCTGAGAAAATTAGCTGCTCCCATAACTTTACATGTTGAATGAACTTCCAGATTCCAAAGCTCTGGTTTTATTGTAAAGGGACTAGTTTGAAATTTAGCGGTGGACATTTGGAAGCATAATGATGCACTGTAGTTAATGATGAACTGATTAACGTATGAACAATCTTTTTGTGTGTACAATACAACAATTTATACAACAATGTTGTACAATGATTTCAATGAAAACAAACAGAGTAATACAAATTAGTGAAACATTCTATACTATGTTCAAAGTGCAATTTGTATTACTCTAGTTGTTTGTTTTTAATGATGAATTGAACATTAGGTTGGTTATTCAGTGTGTTATTCATGTGAACATCTGACCTCGATTGCCTCCAAAAACGTGCGATTATATGTCTATTAACTTGAATACTTTTTGGGATACCGGGTATAATATTTCAATGCATACTTTTTGGTATAATAATTCAACGCATACTTTTTGGCAATTTTGCGACGTTTTTGAAATTTCACTTGCATATCATCAAATGCAGTAGTTGTTAAATAAATTATCAATAGTTGTAAATTCAATGTGCAATGTTTTTTAAATCTGTTTTTTAAATTTATGTTTGTATATATTGCAGAGAGTTCAGTGTTCCTAACTTGGATGAAATTGTGGAAGAAAATTTGAACGAAACTCAAGACCAGATGAAAAATTTGATGAGAATTCAGGTTCGTTTTGTTTTATTCCGAGTACGCCAGAAAAAGGAACATCTTTGACGAACTACCAAAAATCGTGTGCTGCATGGATTACAATGATTAAAGTTTTTATTTACATCAAAAAGACCAACTAGCTAAAAACAATTTTTAGCGATTTTTCTCGATTTTTCTCAACACAACGATTTTTGAAAAGTTTCAATCTCAAAAAATCTCGGGAAGACTGAAAAACGTTTATCAAATTTCCAAAGCTTGAGAGCTTTGGAGACTCTTTTAGTTTTCATGCGTTTTCAGTTTTCACGCAGTTTGAATAAAGGCTTTTCATTTCCTTTCAATTGCTAATCGCTAAAAATCATTTTTAGCTAGTTTATTTAGTCCTTTCGACTTGAATACTAACTGTAATAATTGTAATCCGTGGTTGTACAGAATGTTTGGTAGCTTGTCAAAGATGTTCCGTATTTTGGCGCACCCTGTATTTGCTTATGTTTTACATAGATTTAGATTTTTGATTTTATTTTTGAGATAATGTAAAGTCAATATATATTTTACTTACATTAGCTTAAAATGTATATGTGCTGATTGTGTTATTGTAATGCTTAATTTAATTATCAGTAATTTATCAGTAATGAACAAAAAACTTTCAAATTTTGATTCTAATGTATTTGTTTCATATTTTGTTCACTTTCACCAAATGAATCAGACTAACGTACACCTACAAATTTCATGATGGAATTTTGAAAATGTATGCAGAACCCAATTCATTGTTTGTATTTGCTTAAATTTGCACCTTACTTTATTTCAATCAATGATAACGTGATATGATAAAATATTATTTTTGAAGGACTAAATTAGGATTTTTGTTAACATCGACAATTAACCATGATTATTTTTAAACATTATTTCATAATTGCAAGTAAATGATTTTTTGATATTTATTGGTAAATGTTTTCATTAACCAGACTGAACTTGAAGAAAAGACAGTCGATATTTCATTGGAAGGACCCATAATGGCAGATGAAGAAAAACAACCAACGTAAGTGATTCTCAGAACGTTAAATAATTGAATTTCAAATTTAAAGAACGAACTTGTGAAAAATGTTGTTCGGGACATCAGAAACTTGTGCTTTTCAAATACGCTCTTGTGAAATTTACTGTTTTTCGTCATCGTTTGGAAAAACAAGCTGAAAACTCCGAGAAGAAGAGGAAACTGGCTTAATTGTAGCAACAGTTTGAAGGGCTAATCTTCGAAGAATATTTTAAATTGCAAAAATAGATTATAAGGTTTACAAGTAAAGTTATTTGTTTTGCTAAATCTTCTTTTTGAGTGAATTTTCCTATAGAACTCCCTAATAGCATTCTTTAATTTCCTAAAAATTTATTTTATAAAAAAATCAATAGCACAGATAAATGTCGTATTTGGCACTTTTGAAGAAAGATGTTACTCTCATTTTTGTTGGTTGCAAATTGAAATGAAATAGGATTATATAGTTTTTCTCCTTTTTTTTTTGCCAGCCCACAATCAGATTTCAGAGCTGCAAGATTATATCTTTCGCATATGGGAATGCTAAACTTGAGTGCTATCGAGGTAATACATTTTATTGTTATCCTTGTGAGGCCTCTTAGTTTTAAATACTGTTATGATAGCATTAGTGTTAAATACTGTTGATGACAGCATGAGCTTGAAAGGTTTTAGTGTGTTATTCAATAAGTTAAAGATTCTGTTTTTTGGCCTCCGATGTTTTATTATAACAATCAACTAATCAAATTTAGAAAATGTTATTTTACCATTTTAGCGAAGATCTAATCGGCCGTTTCCAAGACTGTTGCGTTTGACCTCCGAAGCAGCAGCATTCAAAAATTCTTTGAAAACGTTGGATCGAGTGTCAAACAGGACATACGATACACTGTATGTTTTACTTGTTCGAACAGAGCAAACGGACGGAGAGGAAATCCTCAAGAATCAAGTAGGTCAATTTAATAACTAATTTTACTAATTTTAAAATATTTTATATATTTTATGAATAAAATTTATCTTTAAAGATTATATATATAAACAATTTTCAATTTGCAAACAATTGCAATGTACGAACAAATTTCAAGATTTTCTATGAGTTCACCGGGAATTTTTTTTACAGTTTACCGTTTTCGAGGGGCAAAAAGCAAACAGTGATTTGGTTATTTTAAGTGATTTTTTGGTGATATTTTATGTGATTAAATATGTTATAATTTTGTGTGATTTTTAGCTATTTTTTGGTGATTTGTGTGCGATTTCATTCAATGTTCAATATTTATGTGTGATTTCATAAAGATTTCATTAAATTTTTATTAGCTTTATGTAGTTTTGTAAGATTTTTGAAATTTTCTTCAAAGATTTTAGATTCGTGGCGAATTTCTTGTGTCATTTCATTAAATTTTAATAGTTTTGTTTGCTTTTATCCTGGGTAGATTTCATAAAGACTTAATAAGTTTTTTTGGTGTGATTTATTGGGAATTTGTGTGTGTATCATCCAGGTGTACAAAAACGTCTGTGATTTCCCAACCAAATCTGTGATCATTTTAGGGTTATTATGATTGCTGCTGTTTTCATAAAGTTTCGATTTCAATTTCCAGATTACTCCCGATGATGAACACTTTGTTGAATTTATTATGTCACTTGGTTGGCCTGTAACCGTCGGCACACATTCCGGTTGGACTGGAGATCAAGCCACCAGTTGGTTTGCAAGAGAGAAATTTCCATCAAAGGAGAATCAGAGTACGTACAATGTACATTGATGAGTGTATATCTTTGTGATTTTTCATTTGAATTGACGGCCGAAGCTAGTTAAGATATGCTTTACTTGAGTCCTATAGGGTTCAACTTTTTATGTATTGTATCATGGCATGAAAAAGCACCCGACCGTGTGACCGTAGTAAGTTTTGTAGAACTTTGTTGAAAGTTACGTTGTTTATTATGTTAAATATATTTTTAATTAACAGGAAAACCCCATGTAAATTTCATTTTTCAGGGGGTAGAACTCAGAAACCAACTTAATTCAAGAGATAGACTTATGTTGAGATATCTGAAATTTATGTAAAGTTGTCTGTATTTACCTCTTGGACAAAATAAATAATAAACGACGCAAAACTACAAATAAATTCAGCGATTTAGTGTTCATATTTTGGCCTGAAATAAAGGAGGATTTCTTCAGACCAAGATTAACAAAATATAAAACAAATGCACAAAATTTGAATAGCAGATGGAGTCAACACAGGCATCGAATCTTTGATTGGTTGATCACATCTGTGTTTCCCTTACTGGATTGAATAGCATTAACACCTTGCGGAACTGTTCGAGCGGGATCTACGCCGTTTCAGGTGACTTTAACGAAATTAATTGCACGCTCCGTTTCTGAAGCTTTTCTAAAACATTTGTAGATTAGACTTGATTTTTTCTGTTCATTAGAACTCTTCCACATCTCGAGAAGCTCTAGTCTTTTCATTTTTAATGTTTTTCGCAGTATGAAAATTTCCATTAATTTTGCCCTTGATGCATTGAAATGAACTAATAAGATTAATATTTCTTTCTCAGGTACTGTTGGTGATCAAATTCTGTATTTCTCAGATGTAACAACGGAAATGGCAATCCTGGTACCAGCTCTCAATGTTCGCAAGGTTAGTGAAATGGTTTCTTGTCTTTGCTAAGTATATTATGCACCCGCGAGCATTGGTCCTATTTCTCGAGTTTGCCATCAGGAATTTTTCGAGCGTGTATTTCTCGAGCGTGTATTTCTCGAGCGTATTTCTCGAGTGTGCCCGCAGGAATCTGTAATGATAATAACAGTAATATATCTAGAACAAACGCGAATTTTACTTGTGGGTCCATGTTCTCGCACACTTCAATGAAGCCTTGTTTAGCATATTTTGAAGCAGTATGAGCGGTCTATGGCAAGGAGGTCTCAAATACTGGCAATTTCCTTAGATTTTATTGCTACCGACAAATGCGGAAATTTGTTTTTAATTTTGGGTCAAACACTAAAAAGTTCGCTAAAATTTCCGATAGATGCCAAAGCTTTCCGGAAAAAGCCTTAAAAATGACGTTTTTACAGATAATTTGGCAAAATTGGATCGTTGCTTGCCTCCATAAACCTCCACAATTTTCCCCTCTTGCTACCAAAGTATTTTTTGAGTAGATAGTTACATGATCATATTTGGGTAATATCAGCAGAAAAATTAATTGATTATATTTCGAAAATTGAACAAGAGTAAATTTGAAAAAATACTTTGTGTTCTAATGTTTAATTCTTCACTTAAAAACTTGTATAACTTTACGGTTCTATTTGTAGGTTGAGTCTCCAGAATATTTTATACAGAAATTAGACTGTGATGAGGAGGATTCTCCTTCGCCAACTAGAACAACATTCAAAAGATCAGAAAGCGTAGAACTCATAGAACAACCCATTGCAACTGTCAAAAGACAGCTATCTGATCCATCTGAGAGTAGGTTAAATTATATTTCAACTGCTTCATTTTGAAAGTATGTAGTTTTACAACTTTTTCTTGGTCGCATAGCTGGCATGATGTTTTATTATATTGTTTTTGACTAGCATGCATTATGTCAATAAAATTGATTGATTGATCGGTTACATCGCAGAAACCCATATTTTGCAAGATTAGCAAGTGTATGTGCCTGCAACTGAAAGGTTATGTATAACCCGTGTCCCCTGCTGGAAACAAGTCATCTCGAGACTTTCGCGGGCTAGGCACGTTA
>JAYJMH010066013.1:0-11661 GCA_036873815.1 Phacellophora camtschatica | reverse complement strand
AAATCGGGATACTTGCAAGTGAAATTGACGAAAAACAGGAAATCGCAATGTAAACAAAAAATATCGAATTCCCGAAATTTTCGAAAGCCATTACTCGGCTTTTACAAATCCGATTTCAAATATATTTTCAATTTCAAATAGCTCAGCCTCTTGTATTTAATGGTGGATAAAATTTTTTATAATATTAACATCTTAATTTTTCGAATTTATTCCACAATTTCTAAAGAGCTGGATCACAGTGGTATGATTTCCGTAAATCCCCAAGTAGATCCTAAAGTTATCTTTCAGAATTTACACAATTTTCAAAACAACGTTATGGTCATTGGCAGCAAAACTAGTTCGCAGTATCAAAGGTTTTTGCTACTTCCCGAGCTCTCTGATGAACAGCAACGACGGAAAAATTAGAAGTAATTCGGTTTTCCTTCTCTGGGTTCTAGATTTTAATTGTCAATTGAAAATAAGAACGACGTACCTGATCAAGAGAATTCACAAGATCTATCAGCTGAGAATCTGATGGAAATTCTCTGATTAAAGCTGAACCATCAGGAAGGCGAAACTGGATTCTTGTTGTTTTACTGCATTAAAAAACAAAATTATCTAAATAAGATGGGCTAACCGCTAAAACATATTTCCAGAATAAAACATTTGTTTACTGCTTTTTTATTATGATATGGTATTATGGCATGATAATATATTCTTATTAAGATAATAAGATCTAACACTTGTGCCACACATAGAAAGAATGATTAATCGAAATGTAAAATGAAAAATTCGATTCGTATTAGTTAGTGGTAAAGGTAAGCATAGAGGAAAAGTGTTTCTCCTGCGGACCAAAGAGCACTTTGCACCTGCAAAAATCTCTGTTGATTTCATAAAATTGGAATTATGCTAGGAAGTTTTTTTCTGAAGCCAGTTTGCATTATTAACTTCCAAGTAACAGTTTTCTAAAACATTTCGAGTTGAAAAATTTAAACAAAAATAAATAATCTGCAGAACTGAAATGATCTAGAGCACCAACCTTTCAATATTAGTTTGTTTTTGAGCGAGTTTTGCTTCATCGACGGCTTTTTTCTTGGCATCCCTTTTCGCAATCTCGGCGTCTTTTTCCCCTTGAAACCTCGCTCTCTTTTCTGCTTTATCCTGCTCCAGTTTTAACTTCACTGCTTCTCGCGCGACTTTTTCTTGGGCCTTGGCTTTTGCTTGTTCCTGTACCAACTGCTTCGATTTTTGTTCTTCGCGGATTCGCTTAGCCATGGCAAGCTGTTGACCTTGAGTTGGCCGTTGCTTTTCCATATCGTTTTGGTCCTTGAAAAATAAGGTCGCTGCGATAATTTCATGTTAGGTATGAGAACAACCAAAATGGGTACAATGAAGAGACTAGCCATAGTTAGAGCAGAAAGGACGCGGGAGCAGATTCAGGAAACCACTAACGCCGCGCGGCAACTGATGAGAGGTTCATAAAAATTAGGCAGATTTTGTTCAAAGCTATGATTAGATTTATAGTTATCCCCCATACCACACAACGTTTTCTCATCAGGTTTGAATGTGGAATATTAAAGACTTTCTGAGAAAACTGCATGTAGGAGCATTCAATATAAAAAGTAAAATTCTAAAATTAAATTCCTGACCGTCCCAATAAATACGTACAGGGTCGATGGTTTGCTGTGAAGACGTCCCCTCTACAATAGAGTTATATTCCTTATATTCCTTCTCTAGTACAATATCTTTCTAGAAAGCAAGAAGATTCACGAAGGTTTGAAATAAATTTCGGCTATTGCCGTTTTGATTCTGTGCGGAGAAGACGATGCTCCCTCCGCAACGCAGTTAAAATGGTAATAACTTCCAAATATTACAAATTTTGTGAATCTTTTCACTTTCTATAAATACATGGTGACAGGGAAGGAATATAAGGAATATGAATCTTTGGGATACCAAACAAGTAAAAAGTACAACACAAAACGTTAGAGAAAATGCTGCAGAAGGGACAGCCGTTCAGATTTCATGCAATTCATCCAAATATATTAATCATAATTCTCTGTACTTTGACTTTAAAATTGATACCTAGCATTCTGTCGAAATTAAACACATTTCATCTGAGATAAGGTCAGTTGAAAGTGACAAAAACATGGTAATTATCTCAATCATTTCGGCATAATTTTCTGCTGTGTGAGCATTTAATTCTCATTCAAAAAATGCCATTTTTGCATCATAACAAAGTATGCACGATATTGGTAAAACAGTAATATTGCTAAACTTTAAAGAAACTAATTTTCACATTTCAGTCTAATTTTATCTGGCAATCTCACCGCCGCTGATACCTGTTTAATCATGGGTATGTGGACACGATTTGTGTCGGCCTAAATCAATAAATTTCTTTAGTTGCCTTGTTTCTCTTTATTTTATTGGTATCTTTCCTCTCCGGGTTCGTTGTCTGGACACTAGCTCTCAGGCCATTTAAAAATTTAACTTAGGCCATAACAAACAGCAGCAAGGAAAACCGCAGACAACGAGCTGGGAGAGAAAAGCTAATAATGAAATGAAGACAAACAAGGTATAGAGCTTAGGCCGACACAAATCGTCTCCACGATACCCATGGTTTAATTTAAACAAGACACACATATCAATTATGAAGTCGAAGCATTGAAAGTTATTTTAATATTATTTCAGGCGATTAATCAAACAAGAAGGTTGTCAAATCTTTTAGGGTTTCAAAGACTTTTTTATGATTTCACAAATCCCAAAAATCATATTTCCTTACCAATCTTACTCTTTTAGATTAGTTATGAAGCGTAACACTAATTTCCATGCATGCTATCAGGCTGTTATATATAAATCATTGAATCCCTTTTCTGTCTGTCACCATCACTTTATATGATTAAAGATGTCAGAATTATGAATGAAGAAGAATAGCATGTTTTTTTTTTTAGTTACAGGTAGGTTATTAAAACTTTAATTATATTTTTTCATCTAACAAAAACAATTGGGATTCTGAAATAGAAAAATAAACGTTGAATATAGAAACTTTGGAAACAAAATAGATTTTTGTAATTTTTCAACAGCTTTTTGGGATCAACCAAAATGAAATTGACACCATTAATCTCAATTACCTTATTTTCCTTCTCAGCTCTCTTTTCCGCCATAACTGTCTCTGCGTCGTCAGTTCGTTGTTCCAAATCCTTATCTTCAACGACATTGCGTGCGCATCCATTCCCATCATCATCACTGAAATTAGTGTTATCAACAAAACTAGGCCCAGCTTCAGTCGTCAACGAGTCATTAGTTGTTGTAACAAATTCAGATTCTACAGGAGTGTCATGTGAAGTTTCATCACCGACATTTTGCGTGCGTGTTGCTGTGCTTTCGTTATCCTGAAAACAAGGAGGTTAAGATCTTTACGGATTTTTACTAGAAATTTACGGATACATTTCTAGTAGCAAACATTTTATTTTTCTTTACTTTATTTGATGTTGATTGCAAAATCTAGCTTAATTACAATTGATTATAATCAGCTAATTAATACCAACTTCATTGCTATCTCCTAAAGATACAAACATGTTCGCTTTAGAAAAATAAATTTTTGAAAACTTGGCAAAAAAGAAATACGTACCAGAACTTAAAAAATACACATTTAAGATTTAAACTAAGTTTAAAAAAATACACAGATACAATCCTGGACAAAACTCATTGAGACTGACATAAAAATTACACCAAATTTCCATATGTCTTTTATAGCCTTAGCCTGTATTTTAATAGCCTTAGCCTTATTTTCCATAGCCTGTAATTTAAGAACCCCCCTCCCCTTAATCAATGTTGTTGAAATATGTTGCCTTGATTAATTTTTAACTCTATTCTGCACAATTCTTTCAACAACATTGATTTCGTGGGATGGGGGACCTAGGTAGGAAAAAAGGGCGAAAATTTCAAAACTGTCTCAAAGGATTTGTCTAAGATTGTAGTTTTAAACTAAGGAAATTCATTTCAACAGCTGATAAAATTGTTTGAAACTTCAGAGTCTAATTTAATTGATGCAGCAAGTGACCTAAAAAAAAACTATCCCCGTTCGCAAGGATGTAGATTGAAATCTATGAAACTAAAAATCTCATATTGTGCCCAAAACGATGTCTAGAGGAAAACATGCAGTTTGAGATATCATCCAGTCATCTTCGATTAAGTTAACGTGTCAAACACTTAAATTAAAATGGCCCTAATCCGTAAGCTTTAGAGTTAATTTAAAAAAACAATGTTCATTTCCAGTCCATTTTTCATATTAAAACAACAGGATTGCTTTAATTGCTATTTGGGAGCATAAAATTTGAAAAGATTCCTTATTCAAACTCCCCAAGTCGATATAGAAACAAGCAGGTTCTTTTAATATCACAAATGTGGACTGGGAACGAAATGTGGCTTTTTAATTGACTTAAGAGCTCACGGATGACGGCTGTTCTATTTTCCAGTTTTGGCCATTTAAATGTGATTGCAGACGACTGGGTGATATCCCAAACTTTAAGTTTGCTCTTTGGACATTATCTTCCATACAATTCGAGATTTGTACGGATTTCAAGCCACAGCCATGGAAACAGGAATAGTTGTTTTGGGTCACCCGGTATATATTGAGCCATCCTTCTCAAAATGACATCTAAGTCACAAATTTATTATCAAATCTTTTTGTAAACAAGCAAAGCCTTTTAACCTGCATATTATACAAAATCATTTCAGAACATATTTACCTTTATAGTTTTCGAAATGCGACTTGTAAAATCGCCAGCTGCTAAATATCCTGCTATAATATCAGTAGGCACTCCCTGTTGGTTGATCAAGTATGTCGACGGAATGTTTAAAACAGGATCTTATCGAATACGTTAAGGAAATCTTGATTCCAGTAATTTATTAAATAAATCTTCACGCGTAAAAAAGATCACATGCCCCATTATAATTATCAGTTAAACACTGCCATCTAGAACATGGAAAATGAAAATTCGTTCAAAATAAGCCAACACTGAAAGCTCTCAATTTATATGCAAAACAGTTAAAGTAAAAGTTCACTCCACGGAGAATTGATTAAAAACCTCGTTATCTCGAACTCTCAAGAGGAATGAAAATTTTATCGAGATAGCGGCTGTTCGAAATGACCAAAGCTAAATGAACACTGAAAGGTCTCAAGAGATATACGAAACAGGTCGAGCCAACCGAAAGTTTTAGAGAGGTTTAGAGGGGTTTAGCTGTAAGTAAAAATCAAGGGTAATTTTATAAGAAATATCTTCTCCCATGCTCTTTCTCAAAAGTATATTATACGTTAGCAAAACTATACCGTTTTTACCCAAAGCATTTAGTAGGCAATAATGAAAATTCCAAACAGACAATATGTTGTGGGGATTTATTTCCAAAAATATACGTTAGGGTACAAAAATGCAATGTTTTCCGCAAAATTCTGGTTGACTTTGAGCAATCTAAAAAGCTTCCCAAATTACAAATTTAAGATATTCTGGAATACCAACAATATTCAGTTTCAAGAAATAGTGATTAAAAATGAAAAGATACAACAGGAAGCAAACTGTTTTCCTTGAACACTGCAAACATAAAAACAAAGTGTTAATTTAACTAAATACTGGGTGTCCCAAATAAAACTGAAAAATTGATGCCTAGTTTGTTATTATTTGTACAAAGTTTGCCTCCAACCCAAAACCAGAGATCTAGACTTTCGTCTAAACTCCGTCTTTGGATCTCCTAAGACCTAAACCATAGCGCTTTATGAAATTAATTTAATGGTTCTTGAAAAAAACACTCATAAGAAATTCTATTACCAAAAATCCACCAAAATGAAATTTTAGTTTTCAAAAAATATAGTCATGGGCAACTGAATTTTAGGATTCTTTTTGGAATCATTGTTTAGAAAATCCGCTGTGATTCAGAAAATCCTATAACACGATACTTTAAGAGCGTAGGCCAAAATTAAAACCTCTGGTTTTGAATGGGAGGCAAATTTGAAATTTAAATGTTGCTATCTCAATTTTCAAACGATTAATACATTTACTTTTGGAGTCCACTGCATTTGACTTGAAAACAAAACATAATTTTTTAATACAAAAGATTCAGGTGCAAAAAACAGAGCGTTTAAATCTTTGAATAGTTGATCTCACTGTTTTCTCTAGTTTTTGCAGATTAATTTGAATGTCTTGGTTTATATTTGTTCGTGGAGATTTCTTTCAAATCGGGAAAAATAAAAAAGTTAATTTCTTCAACTTCCGTGTCTTTTACGAGATGAAAGAAATCTCCATGAACAAATATAAACCAAGACATTTAAATTAATCTGCAGAAATAATTTTTACGAAAACTTGAAGAACGAAGCGTGCATTTTACTTCAGAGACAATCCCGCTTGAACAATGCCATGAGGTGTGAATGCTATTCAATTTGGTTAGGAGAAAACACTGAGATCCACAAATCAAAAATCTGAACGCTATGTTAGTGTAAACACAACAATACAATGTGTGACCCTCAAGAATACAGGGTGACCCAAAAATCTCTATTTGCAGGGCGGCTCCACCTCGAAATACGTGAGACTACAAATCTCAAAGTGTGTTCTAAACGACGTCCGAATGGCAAATGTAGAGTTTGGAATGTCATCCAGTCATCTGTGAATATGTTTACTTGACCAAATCTGCGGGGCTAAAAATTTCAAATCGTGCTCAAAACGTCCTCTGAAATGCAAACAGAGTTTCGGATATCATCCAGTCATCTGCGATCACGTTTACTTGTCCAAAACATGAAATTATAATTGTCCATTTCAGTGAAATTTCAAGTTGATTTGAAGAAACATTGCTTATTTTAAGGCCATTTTTTCCCATTAAAACAGCTAATAAATATATTTTAGTGACGAATAAAAAGATGAATGATGAATAAAAACAAATTGAATACCATTGACTGATATGGTTTGTTTAATGGCGACTAGGCAGTTTAAAAATTAAAAATATTCACTGATTTTATCCAAATTCAGATAGGAGAATGCCGGTTGTTCTCGCGTCAAAACGTGGACTGGAAATGAATGGTGTTCCTTTAAATTGATTTGAAATCTCGCGAATGGGGGGAAATTTTAATTTCAAGAATTTGACAAGTAAACGTGATCGCAGATGATTGGATGATATCCTAAACTCTGTTTGCATTTTGGACGACCTTTTGAGCACAATTTGAAATTCGTAGCCTTGCATATTTCAACATGCAGCCATGCAAACAGAGATACTCTTTTAGGTAACCGGGCGGGTAGAAAGAAGCATGTATCACGATAAACATGGCCACCACGGTCTGTTCTCTTTCTGTTTATTTTGCTGTAGTTACTCGTAGCCGTCATGCTATTTTTCATGGCCATGGATTCAAAAAATAATTGCCTCTTTCGATCGAGATTTTACATTTTATATACAAAACGTAACAGTCAAAAGATCGAGTAAAAGCACATTTTCATCTATCAAAATAGTTTCTTTCCAGCAGTAAGGGTGACTACAGTCGAAGACAAAAAAAACATCAAATAACATACCTTTGTGATTTTATCTTTATTGCAACACAATTCTCATTTGTGCAGCAATCAGTAACCTGCAAAAAATTAACTGATCTCAAACAATTGGAAAAAATATGTCATATTTATCATAAACTAATTTGAAATATGCTTAATTATCTAAGAATATGGTTAACATTTCGATCTTAAATATATTTCTTACCGTTTATAATCATTCCAATTTTTAAAAAATTAACAGGCATCACATACATTTTTATGGTCCCAAGTACTTTCCATTCTCTGTGAGTCTTCGCCATCGTCTAAATAGTGAAATAAATATAAAATTAACAAACTCATAATTTATTTTAACAATCTTCAAAACAAGAAACTAACCAAAATTTACTGAAGAAAAGATAGTTACACTTAGGTTAGATTGTAAGCACGCCTTCTGAAAAAACTTAAAATATGCATGCATAAAAATCGTACCCTACACCCTACACCCTTTCCCAAGCTCAAGTTTTAAATTTAACACAGCTTTAAAATCAGTTTTTTTTTATACCGAAAATAATAAATTAGTTTTGAAAAGGCGAATGATGATTGTTCTGTAGGATGACTATGACTCACCCTGGATCAGAGTATTCTTGCGTCTTTTTTATCAAAAAATACTTTTCCAGGGTTAACTGTAGGATCCAGGGTAACTGTAGGATACCTTGGTGTGCCTACTCCCGTTGTTCTTGTTTACAATTCAGTTTATCAGCATTGGCAAAAATTGCATGAACATTTTGTTAAGAAATGGGTACGATGGATAAGAAATGCTATCTTTACAGAATATACCCTATTTATATACTTTATACCATAAGACATTTCATTAAAACGCATACGTCAATTAATTTATTGAGTATTGTTCCACAATTAACACACTATGCTGTTACCGTCAAATCAGAAATCATCAAAGATGATTTTTAAAAAAGTTACAAAGAAGCAGTGCTTCGTGAGCTACAGTGTAAAGGACAGAACCGATGAACCAAGTTCCCTTTTACGGATGACTGTGAGATTTACAAAGAAGCAGTCGCTTGGGGACTAAGGTGTAAAAGAATAAACTGATAAATCTCCTCTCCGTAGAATGATTGTTAAAGAATTAAAAGAGAAAAGAGTCCTTTGGGAAAGAGCCTCGTTGTCTTTGGACTGATTGGGGAAAAGATGAGAAGAAAGCGTCCTCTGGAAAATGAAACGGGAAAGAAAAAAGCCAATAAACCCGGTCGCAAAGATGAGAGCAGTACTTGGAGAAGTAAGGGAAGCAAAATAAAAATGCAATAGTAAAGGCCAATGAACCTCTTGCATTTGGACTGATTATGGAAGAATTCAAAATGTCAGTGTTTTTCGGAAGTAAACTGTGAAAGAAAACTGATGAGACTCATCGCCTATATTCTGCAGCATTTGTCTAAGTTAGTTTTCATAAATTTTGTATGCTTTATCCCGGTTCTTAATTTAATAATTCATTCTACAGTTGAAAAAGTTTACAGGAAGTCTTTGCTTCCAATCTAACTACTGTAGTGTTCCCATGAAAGAGTAAAATTTTTTCATGCCCGGTCAACAAGTGTTTATGAGAAACATACAATAATAGTGAAAGTCCAACAGCTATTTTTCAAGTAAAACCTCACATACATTATCTCAGACTGTGATCTCATGGAGCACACATTTTCCGGTTTTGATCCCAGATTGTATGGAATCAAAAAGCAATTTGTAGAATCAAAATTGTGTCTGGCAGCGAGTGTTATTGACTAATGAAATAAAGTCACTTTGTTTTCCCTTGCTTGTTTCCTGTAATTTTGTATTTTTTTGGCAACTGGAGATATCAATAAAATGACTATTTGACATTAACAGCCAGTTACAAACAATTTGCTATTTTTAAAGCTCAAACACAAAACAGAAGAACATCGATTTTTTTCGAATCAAGACTCAAGCGTTCTCGTTTTTTCGGCGATTTCAGGCTGAAGATATTGCTCAGCTGTACGTTGTTATGTAATCGAAAGTTGTTGGAATGCAGCCAGAGACTAATTTTTGAAGATAAGGACCTGCAGCTGATCTCTTTAATGGTGAAAGAAACATTCCAAGATCAAGCCAGTAAACAAATTAATAAACTTCCATCCAGAGTTTGACACAGAAAAACTCTTTCCTTAGTCTGCACAGGACTACAGAGACGAAAGAAAAAGTAAATGGTGCTTTACAAACCAATTTCAGATAACAACTTTTTGAACTAGTTATGTGTGCTGATGAACATCTGAAAAAATAACTTTTCATCCATATGTTTATTCTAAATATCATTTTTTTACATTTCCAGTTCAGTTATACTATTTGTTTAAAATCTTTATAAACATGGGAGGGGACAATTTCTTTTTAAACTGGAGTTGAAGAGTCACACTCTTGTTGTGGATATGCTCATAAAGACCATGTATGTTATGTGTGATTAATTGAAACAACCCTAAATGTTTTATCATAGTTCCGAAATAGCCTAAATGTTTTCAATAAGAGTGTCAGATCAATTGTGTAACTTTAAGCCCAATTTCAAAAAAATACAAACATGCAATTTAGTGATCATTCTCCATCTCCACAATAAAAAAACATATTAAATCTAATTTTTTAATAATTTTTAATTTTTTCGTATTTTAATGCAGCTTTTTGGTTCTTGAACTTGCCACTGTCTTTCGAACAAGACATCAAAGAATAGAAAAATTCTGAATATCAAGAGAATTTTCCCAATATAACGTTGAATTTGCTGGCATTGCTGGAAATTCCATTATTTAGTGTTGTTTTATCGAGAACTAAATAATTTTCAGATTAGTTCAAAAAGTGGTTATCTGAAATTGATTTTTAAAATATATACCATTGTCTTTTTCTGTTGCTTTTCAAGCTAGTTATTTTTCTTTTTTTCCATTTCCAACATTTGCTTTCTTAAACAAAAATGTCCAACTTAAAACTGGTTGATAAAGAAACACAAACAAATTCTTTGTCATGCAGTAGAAGTTTATAGGGAAAAAAGAAAAAAATACAACTGGATGATGGCCAATCTTTGTGTGAAGAAAAAGATTGAAACTCGAGAAAACTAAAGGAAATTATGGTAGACTCTTTGACATCAACTCAGATATTTAATGTATTTTCTGAGGAAACCATGATGCAAATTAACAAGTTTTAAGTTCACAATTCCTGGCTTTAACATAAGATATTAATTGATTAATCTGCTTGGTGTTTTGAAAGTTGTTTGATATATACTTGTTTATTTGATGTTTGTGACGTTTCACATTGAATGTCAAGCATTTCGAGTATCTGCAGGTCTGATTATATCAAATAATTAAAATAATTATTTTTAACATATTACAAAATGGTAATCATGCACCTCACATAACGAGGGGCATGATTTGCCATGCGCCTTTAAAATATCTCATGGCCAGGCCTTAAGTGATGTCAGCATAGGGCAAACAATTCAATTCAATATCGAAACAAATTAAAAATATATGAACAGCAGAAATGGTGGCTCTATGCTAACATATGTTAATTATTATAAAATTTTAAAAAGAAAATTATTTATTTAATCCAGAAGGTACAAGAGTTTCAAGTTTGAAAATGATTCTTTTCTCTAGAGTTTTCCTTTTGACGTCTAGTATTGGGGCAAAGAGAAGTCCAAGAATACACTTTTTTATAAGAAACCTGGCTTAAGGCACCATTAGTGAAAGTTTCTTCATTTTGAAAATTTTTGCAGGTAGAAAAGTTTCTTAATTGAATATGAAAAATTCTTTTTTTTACAATGAATTCTTTTTTTCAACAAAAACATACTGGGTATATATAGGATAAAAAGTTTCGTAAACAATCTTCACTGAATTAATCACCTGACATCATGTCCACTCAATTAATATCATTAAGCATTATAAAATCTTTGCTAAAAAAAATTCAAAGTTCTTAGCAATTTTTCATTAACTAGTAAAAGTTCCTTAAATATTTGTGGGTTGCACCGGTAAGTTTCTTATAAAGAGTTAAAATGTCTAAGTACTAATCATCAGTATTGTAGTTACAGGCCTGGCCATGAAGATTTTAGCAGGTGGGCGGTAATCGCTCCCCTCAGTTATGTCAGGAGGGCGATTTTTAAGATGCTTCAATTTGCCTTTTAAGGGTATAAATACAC
>JAYJMH010066002.1:0-11662 GCA_036873815.1 Phacellophora camtschatica | reverse complement strand
ATCTAAAGATATTTGTAATGCTATATTTTTTCTGAAAACCTTATCTTTGTGTATCCACACATATCCGCACGTTTCAACTTTAACCTGCTTTAAATTCGATGTCCGTTCACATTTTACTTTTCTTGGTAGCTGCTAAGTTGAAAGTGTATTTTCCTTGTCACAATTTCTACTAATTTTTGCCATGTACTCTTAATTCATAAAATTTTTATGAGATTTTTCTCCCAAAAATCTCGTAATCCGTAAGACGGAAGATGAAAATTTTCGTGGTTCCACCCACTTCTTACCCTGGTGATAGAACTAGATTCAGCTCCAGAACTTTGTTTTGGGAAACCCGGTACAGTACATCTATACAATTATAAGTGATTAAAAACCAAAGAAAGTTACAACAACAAATGAATTTAAAATTCAAAAAGGAGTCAAATTTCCCAGGACCCTATGAATTTTGCTTGATTTCTGGGCCAAATAATAAACAATCATAGCAAAAGAAAATACACAGGAACAGGCTGATATGCCCCAACATTAAAAGCTTTTGTTTCGTGAAGTGAATAGATGTTTTTAGAGTTCAAATCTTTAGGCTTTGTTAGATAATAATTATTGATTAATTTTGGTCATATCCAAATAAATCTTTCAACAAGCTTGACCAGAAATGCTGGTCAGCAGGGACAAAACAGCTTGACCAGAACGATGGTTAGCATGTTCAGTCAAATGAAAGGACACTTACCTAAACTTACATGTATGTACTTCTATTATAAAAAAATCTTAAGCATATTGTTCTTGCAAAAAAAGTTGAATATGCCTGGTGCAAAACAAAAGCTTTTATTCCATTGCCTTATTTTTAGTAATGATTGGAATCCAAACTTTTTTGAGACCACGCCCTTTAGAACATCGGAAAACTTCCCATTCAAAAAATACTGGCTTCTTTGCGTCCGTACTTATGTGCAGTTTGGTTCAGAAAAGCTTTCAATTACTATGAAAAGAAAAAATTTCAATTACCAACAAAATTAGCAAAAAAGCCTTTCTTCTCATACAAAAAAACTATTCCTACTAAAGATCTGTCAGAGCAAACTTTCCGAAGTTTCGATGCCTATTTTCGTTTCTTACGAAATCGTTAGCTATTTCCAAGAGGACATTGTGTCTGCTCGTTGCTTGTGAAAGTTCAATATTGCTAGATCGTTGAATCTAGCTTGTTTATGTTGGAACGCAGCCAGGTTTTGAGGCGTCTAGACATTGAGGATGATCTCTCAGCAGATGCATTCGTTGCCGGGTTAACATGCAAGAGCTTACAAACTGTCACCACTTCTGCTGTGAGACGACGTTCTTGGAGCTTGAAATTTGTGATCCTCTTCAGAATGTCGTCGAAGCAAACGGCTTCGTTCTCGCCAAACAATACTTTGAAGAAGGGGAGCTGAACAGTGAGCGACAACATGTCGACATCACCAGCATAATTCCTTCCTTCCTCATTTCTCGCAGGGCAATGCCGTTTACGGTGCAACTTAGCTTTCAGTAGAACTGTATCGTAAAACTAATTAAAGCTTTCTTTATTCTGAATGTTTTGAAGGGTTGTTTTAGTCAAGACAAGAGTGTCAGTCACGTTCCAGAGATAGCGGATAGTTTTGTTCCTTGCAATGCCTTCGGCAAGTTATCCCCTTGAGCTATTTCTACCAAAAGTAGAGACTATAACAATAAATGTACCTTTTTCCTTTCCCTCCCCATACCTTAAATCCTCGAATTAGCACCCCTCCCCCATCCAATAAGCCCCTCCAGCAAACACCATTTTTAAAAAAAACCAAAAACTGTGAGAAGATCTGTTTTGCCATTGGTACGAAGGATTGTTTTCATTCAATCGCTGAACTGATTCTGTCTGTTTTAATTTCATCCATATCTAACAGTTGTTCATCGTCATCTCTTCTCTTAACCCTTCGCTAGTGGAAGGGCCATACAGCCAATTTCATATTTGTCATATAGTGCTACCCCGGTCGAAATAGAATTTGAGATTGGATTTACTTGTCAATTGAAAATAAAGCCAGGGGTGAGAGGGTTAATACAAATTTTCTTTTCAAATCCATTTTTAGTTGCTTCACCTAAAATTCTCAACCGTTTCCCACAACCAGAACTAAAGACATGCAGTGCTCCTTCACAGTCAGTTTATAAACAGCGATTGGGAAGACAAATAAATGAAACATGGGTTTTGAAAAACAACCATGAGTTTTGCGTTTAAAGAGTTGGTTTAATGAAATCAAAACAAACAAACAATGATTTCTTCTACCCATGATTTTAATGCTTTTTTTTAAATAAAATTTTGCAAATAGGGGGTTCAAATCTGTATAACTCTTGAGAGTTTTCAGTGTTGAATCTAGCTTTGGTTTAGACTTTCTCCGTAAAAAATGAAAATATGTCACTGCAAAGGAAAATACGTTGCGGAGGAGAGACCTCTGGAAAATATTTTCAGGAAAATCGGTTAGACTTGTCCCACTGTTGGACTTCTTTCTTAATCCGAGAAAAGAACTGAAGGAATTTGAGATAAACAAACGAGATAAGAGCCTGAAAGAACTTGATATAAACGAAAGCTGAGGAAGAGGGGAAGAAAATGAAACGAGAGATTTCTCCTTACGTTTTTTACTTTTTTCCTCCTTGTTTTTTTCTTCCAAATTTCCTCTGTTTGTTGTTGGATTAAAAAGACATTCTCAGTTTCCAATTTGTATTAAACTTGGGGCAGGTCTAATGTTCGGTCATCTCGAACACTTGCTGCAAACACTCTTTGTAAGAACAACCTTTAAACGCCAGGCTGAGATTCGGGTTAAATTCTTTTGCTGTCTTATACATTTCTTACGCTAAGTACAAAAGAAGGCATACAGGAGTTGAGCATTTGACCTGAAACATACTACATTCTTTTTTAAGAAGAAACAGATAATTTTTGCCGAGGCTCGATGTTCTTAAATTTCTGAAAATTTGTCAATTTGAGGCTCGAAATGTTCTTAAATTGTTTTTATTTTTGCACAGTTGTTTCATCTGTAATTTTATCCTAATTAACGTTGTGACCAGTTTTTTCTCAATACATGGGAAACAGTCGTGTTTATTGTCACTCCTGTTTGGATAGTACGAAATTTTTACAGTAAGAAAGTAACACTCACCGAAAATAATTTCGAAATACTACGATGCTTAATTTTTTGGAAATCTTATGTCTGAGGCTGTGCATGTTCTTAATTTGTTCATATTTTTTTGACAATTCGAGCTTTGATGTTCTCATGAAGTGTGTCCTTTAAAAAAATGCGTAGCAAGATGTTTTTGAGGAGGTTGGAGGAAGCAAGCTTATAAAAATCAGTTCAGAAACGAGAAAAGCTCGAGACTGAAATCGAAGCTAGCTGTTCCTATAAACGTGTATCTCAACAAATACCCTTTGAGAGTTCGAGATAGCGAGGTTCAACTGTATAGATTTTATGATTTCTTCGAGTGAAACTTATAATACTTCCAAGGCGTCTTCACGTGTGAAACCTATGATACTGAAAATTTTAAATATTTTAAGACTTATTTACTTCTATTAAACCTATTTTCAGCCAAGTAACGTTCTGCTGCAACTATAATAGAAATACAAATTGATCATCATTTGTCGGGAGCTAATATTTGTGCACGGGCTAAAAATAACCACCTTGAAAAAAGCTAAATACATACCAAATAAAATAAAATCTCCAGATCTTTTGTCTTCGAACACACATTTGTGTCTGTCTTGGCAATGAGAATGTTTGAAGTGAGCAGCGTTCTTGATACTGACCTTGCAACTGTGAGACCTCGTCACATTTGACAATTCTGAATAAAAAAATACAAAGAAAGATTACCGAATAAATCGGTTAAGATTTCGTGTTTTGTCTTGTTCCGTGCTGTGCTGAGCTACGTCATGGGTACTAAGACACCCTTAACTATGGGATCTATAAGTTTTCCAACACAATTTGCAGGTCAATCTAATGGTGTCCTCCTATCACCCATTTCTACACTGCGCAGAACCTAAAATGATAAAAACGCGTTAGGTCACTATACTGGGCGTTTAAATGTCGTGAAATTTCAGAAAATTATGAGTTAAGTGAAGTGAACTTCTGTGCGGTTGAGTAATTTCAAAGGTCAAACAGTCGAAAACAGATAATGTACTTAGACAGAACCAAAGTAGCTAAATCTGCAAGTTCACAAAAGCATTACATCAAATTGAAAAGGGTATTGTATTGAAACTCGGGTAAAAAGTTCTTCAACCCCTCCCCCTCCCCCTCGGGCCCTCGCGACGGTCCTGCTAGTGACGTCTCACAAGCACTGACATCCGGGAACATTCATAGTCTCTGGCATATTATATCCAGCAACGGGTTTTGAAAATCGTGGTGTATTTTCTACTGCTTGGCTTTTAGTATCCCATCACCCATGTATTTTTATTGTGTCCTACCACCCATATTGCATGGGTGATGGGAAACCAAAAAATAGCAAACACAAACACCACGATTCATAAAGCTTATGTTCCATCTTAATGAGCTCCAGTGTGGTCCAAAAACTAATACAATATGTTCTGGAATTAACTATGTAATTAGCCATTGCTTAGGCATTCATTCATCAAAATAAATTGTGGTCATAAATAACACACAGAAATGTTGGGTTATTAATTAATGTTTAAAAAAAATTATAAAGTGACCTTCCAATATAAAATAATCAAATATAAATTATGGACTTGACCACGATTCTGATTCTCAAGATCGTATCAGTATATTAAATAAAAATGAAGGGCATGGGGATTCTCGTCCTCTTTCTTCCTGGGTTCGAATGTAAATTTTTTAATTCAAAATTATGCAGTCTCAAAAAAACTATATTTTTCACAAAATGATGACGTTTTTGCCCGAAGTAAAAACCGAACCGATTCCATTTCCGACAAATTGTGAACCTAATTTCCGCACCTTTGATACTACAGCCAATACTAAAATATCCCTGGGCTCAAAGTTCTACTGATATTAGTTGAAAATCTCATGATGACATTAAATCAAACTGACTTTTTATGACAGTTAGTTCATACGCCCAACCCCAACTGTTGGCATTCAAAAAGTCGAATCGAATTACAATCTTGATAAAAGTCTGGTTCCCAGGGTACAATCTTGATAAAACGGCTCGAAATTTTACTTCAAAACAGTTTCCCAATCGCCCAATTATTATAAAGATGGGCCGGATCGACGTTTTAGGCTCTTTCTTTCATTCAGAAAGTTTATTCAAAATAAAATCGCTGAGGAACCGGTCTGTCGGTCTGTAACCGATCTGTCAGAGGAACCGGCCTGTCATTAATGCCCGGAAGGGCAGCTGAGGTTGATTGACTGGAAGCTATATATAAATAGGCCACTTGAAGTTGATTCTTTCTTGAACCAACAGAGGAAAGATTCCAGAAAGAAATGAATTGTCCTGTAACCCTTCTTTTTGGGATCATTGTCACAAAAATTAAAAATCCTCATTCGTGCACTTCAATGAAAATATATTGAACATGCCCTCGGTATTCTTCAAAAACTGCGAGAATGATTGCGAGGAGAAATTTGAATTTGGGCCCAGCACAAACTTGAGGACCATGACATCCGAAACAATTATTTGATGCTGTTTGGGCCCTGGACCATTGTCAATCATGAGTAGGTTGAAATTTTAAATTGCCACACAAATATTATTGCAAATTACAGAAGAGTAAATTTCTCAGTATAGTATGTTTTTGTATATTTTGCCAATAGCTTTTCTATACATATATGCATTACATATACAGTACGCTCTCGGAAACTCAGACTTCAAGGGACCAAAGAAATTATTTCGAGATAATGAATGTTGAGTTATCGAGGGATCCTTCAGAACTAACAGGTCGCACGCACGAGGACATAGGAAGTTGTTGGAGTAGAGCGAGTTTGAGTTACTGAAATAAATTGGATATAGCTCACATGAAAACTCTACATAAAAAAAAACCTAGCTACCCTACCCGGCAATAATAATAACCAATTCCTCAGAAATTCTATTTCATGAACTCCATTTCGTGAGTAATCTGTGAAAGGCCTCTAACTGGCCGATCTTAATAATAATTGGGCAATAATTTAAGCATCGTCAGTTTAATCGTTAACCATCCCTTGAACGTTAACCGAAGAGCCATACACAATTTTGTTTTATAAGAAACTTAGTGTTAGCATATATAAACTTGTACTAAAAATACTCCCAAGCTTTTCCCATGACTTCATATTTTACTTTCACTTCAGTGGGACTATAGTCATGTCGAGCCAAGAAGCAAGCAATCAATACGGGAATCAAAACACACGTTTTAAAACAATTTTACAACTAAAAATCACCTAAAATCTGCCTCAAAATTAAGAAACTTTTATTACCAGCCAGCAGGGGCCCTGCCTGGGCTGGGCTTGGTTTCTCATAAAATAAAAAACGTATAAAATAATTTTGATGTGCCATGCCACAGTCCATAAGAAAAGTACCAAAAATCTAAAAAGCAAAATGACGTAAATAAATCTCGTAAATCCAGAAAAAATACTGTTACTTACTCTCCACTGTGTGAAATGCGCTGGAAACGTGAACTTGAAAAAACAAGCTGATTCATAAATTACACGAATGTTTTAAGATCTCGAAGATACAAAGGAGAAAGCAATTCAACATTGTTCGAAAAATTCGATTAAATTCTGACGAAAAGCCAAATATTCCAGACAAAAGAGAAGTCCAATTCAATTCCAAATGTTTTTAGATAAAAGGCAAAATCCATGTTTACAGTGGTATATTTTTCAGACGATTGGATCTGCGACCTTAGGAAAATTTATTACAGTACATTTAATACATTTCAGAAAGTTTTTTCAAATTTTAGCCATCGTACTTCTTAATTAACCTATTGTTTTTTGTTTTGGTCAGGATTCAGAATTTGAATGACATAATGGGCATCATCATCAGGCTGGATTGCCTTTCATAGCAAAGACATAATGGGTTTTTAATAAAAACTAGAAATAAGGAAGGAATTGAAATAATGGAAACCTCACTTTCCAATCCACTGTTTACGGTCTGCAAAATAGCCATAATTAAAAATGAAAAGAAAAATAGAGAAATGAAAGGGTACTTGAAGAAATTCTTTGAAAAAAGATGAATAACTTCCGGACTATGGAATTCTGGGAATAAAGAGATTAATAAAGAGACTTGAATTAACAAGGAAGAGCGAAGAAGATAAACGAAAGAGCGGATCACCGAAAACAAAGTAAACGCCCAAGGACCTCACAAATTTTCGATAATAGATTAGCATGAAAACAAGCAGAAAGCCAATTAACTCAAGACTTAGCAGAAAGCAAATTATGGACATGTTTACATCAGGCGGGGGGCTGGCTCGCCTTGACGGGATGAATTTTATTTTGCGTTATACTCTTTACATGAAGCAGACTGGCCCGCTTTATCGAGGTGTTTTTACATTGAAAAATAACCATGCTTTGTATTTGGCGGCACAAAATTTACAGCGAACGCTCTGAATAGTGTTGTCTGTATAATCCCGTCTCCCTTGAGACATATCTCGCTTACTTATTTCTGGCTCTACAGATTTCGGTTAACCAGGCTAGCCGGCTGCTCATTGTAGTTGAACAGAGATCTCGCCTCGCATGAAATAAGCCTTGGGGAGGGGGCTAGATCTCGCCTGAATTGAGCCAGCTCAGGGCCGTCAAAGATAAGATTGTATCTTTCTAACGTGTGTGGCATGCCATCATAAAAACGAATGGTAAGATTTAATTAGTTCTTAAGTAGACTTTTAAATTATTTACATATAGAAATGAGCAACGCAAAATCAAGAAATGAAATGAAGTTATTATTGTTTACAGCATAAATTTTAAATTTGCCCAGCACTCCTGAGCTATTGTTTCATCTGTATTATTATATTGTTTGATTGTGTTATTCTATTGTTTCATTTTTATTATTCTATTGTTGTTTGATTCATACAACAAAGTCCAGAGAGTTCATTTGATTCTCTTTTGTCCAGAGGCTGATGGGGGAGCATTGCCACCCAAAAGGGGGGGGGGATTTACGAGATCAAGTCTTTCTGGACCATTTTTAGGCGTAGATTCAGAGGGGGCCTTGTGCAAAAAAAAATAAACTGAGTTTTTCAAAATTTATTTTCTAGTACAACCAAGGATTTTCTAGTACAACCATGGCAAAAAATGAAATTTCCTCTCATATCCTAGGGTTATTTTATTGATTTTGGATTAAAAAAAACATTCTCAGTTGTCAATTTGTATTAAAAAATAATATAGATCTACATAATCCAGTGTAAACTGTTTTCTAATATCGCAATATTTTCAGGTAACTTAAGGAGTATTTTCAGTCTTCATTTTTACGTATAACAACGTTTATCCACAGTAGGGATCACATAATGATAACTGTTGCAAATTGTTGAACATTTTTCTGATCAAAGCTAGTTGTACTGGTGTCCTGAACTCGTATTCATGATAACTTGGGCAGATGTACGGAAGTTTCGGGATGCTGCATTTTGGATTTTCGAGTTGAATTACATGAGCAAATTTAAGCCCAACCACGGCACGGGCTTTAGGAAAAGTAAAGTTTGTATTCCATTCCCACTTCGAGTTTTTCATTCCACTTGTCCTACATTCCGTGTTTATATTCTTTTTCCTCTTGTTTCCCTGTGACAAAAAACACGGAATGTAGAACAGGTGGAATGAGAAAATCGAAGTGGGAATAAAATACAAACTTTACTTTTGCTAAAGCCAGTGGTCTGACCTACATTTTTGCCAAAAGTATGTGACGTAATGATTTGTAATTAAAAAGACTTTTACCGTGAAAAGAACAGTTGGAAACTTAATGTGGTACTTAATTGGGTACTCAGGAAGTTTATCATGTTATTTTTGTGTTAAAACCCCTACATTACACTCTCTTTTTAATAAGAAAACACTTTATAAGAACAACGAGGTTCGAATTTCCAAAAAAATAAGAACAAATTAAGAACATGCTCAGCCCCAGATCCAACATTTCCAAAAAATTCAGCACCGCATTTATATTATGAAATTATTTTCGGAGATGGTATGCTACTTACTATACAAATTACTTAAACTATACAAACACGAATGATAATAAACACGAATGCTCGCTAAGTGATGTTGAAGCAAAGCAAGAAAACTGGTCACGTCGTCAATTGGGATAAAATTACAGAAGAAACAATTCTTAGAAATTTAAGAACATCAAACCTCGGCAAAAATTATCTGGATCTTACAAATAAAATAATGTATTTACATCACTATAATTTGCCAAAATCAAATTGGTTCTCCAAAAATTGGTTCTCAGACTTTGTTTGTACAATCTTTTTCTTCAATGTCAAGTATCCAGCGTCTCCAAAGCTCCATAAATTCTTTAAGGTGGCTGCCTAGCTAAAAAAGATGGATTGTTCAATGAACGCAAATATAAAACACAGACAAACGGAAATCATTAAAGCATACCTGGTAGAAATATTTAAATTGAAATAGTGCAAAAAGACACCGCCTGCAAACTTATCTTTCAGAAAAGATCACCAATATTTTATTAACGCAATATTTATTCGAAGAGAAACATACTGAATTACACTGTGGATCAAAGCTATCAGCAAAGATGAAAAAATATGAGACGGAAATATTTTGTAATAAATAATACAAACAACTGAAATGAAAGCATATTTGCTTTGAATCCTGATTTTATAGGAATGTAATTTCGTTGATTCATTGTCGTATTTCAACCACAGAAATGTTGTTCATAAAAATGGCTCCGACCATCTGCTAATAAAATTAGATTCATTTATTTTTTCATATTTTAGTTTGAAACAATAAACGTTAGAAGAAGTATTTTAAAGTTCAGGCCACAAAAGAAAAAGCAAATTATGCAAGCTATTTCTTGATGCAGAAGGAGGAAACTTTGAAGGTTTGAGAAAACAATTGACAAACGAGCCACGTTTGCAAACGTGCTGCTGCAGAGAAAATTTAGTTTTGATAATGATTTAATTTAATTTAAAATCTTTCTATTGTTTATTTTTCTATAAATACAAACAACGATTTATTTAAACAACGATTTTTGCTTGAATTTGATACAAAATCTACCGAATTTGATACAAAATCTACCAAATAGTCACTGAATTATACCGGCTCAATAAAACCAAAAATAGAAGATTCCTAGTGCCGCAATATGCTGAGAATACAACATCATAGCTTTGAGAAAACCTATAAACGTTGGCTTTCCTTTAGTATCGATCATGGATTATACTAGATTTTTGCAAACAAGGTATCAAACTTTAAGGCGACGCCTTTTGCATCAATGTCAAGCAAAAATATATTTATCAAAGCTTAAGCTCCTCCATAGCAGCTGTGCAAACGTGGGGAGATTTTTTGAGCAACCAAGTACCACTTAAAGTTATTTTCGATCAATTATTATTTTCAGTTGTAGATAAATCAAACATTTGCTGTAAGTTTCCCATGTATTTGGGATGCTACTTTTCGAGACAACGGCAGTTTCCCACATTGCAAAAATGTGACAGTTTCTCCAAAAATATACTACCAGCTGAAGCTAACTAATAAACATTTAGCTTTGGTCCCATTTCATACTGACTGAGTACCCAATTAAGTACCACATTCCCCCATCCCACCCCACTTCGGAGGAGAACTGAAGGGAACAGTAACTTTTTCAACAGAGATTCATGGTTCATCTGAACCGAGAATAAGAAAGCAAAAAAAACAACTGAATTAAAAGCAATTCATTGGATTCAATATACATACAAATCTTTAACAGGAATTTTCAATGTATCAAAAATAACAAGCAATATAACTTGTACAATTCTTATCTGCAATTCCTATGCCGTAAATTTCCGATTAATCCCGCGGCACTAATTAAATGGCACTTTATTGAAACATACCGGATGACGCAGCGAAAACTGTCTCTGTTTGTAGGTCTGTACCTCGAAATTCTCAACGCTACAAATTTCAAATGGTATTCAAAACCACGTCCAAAGGGCAAGCTTAGATTTCGGGATATCTTCCAGTCATCTGCAATCATATATACCTGTCCAAAACTACAAATGAAGATTTCTCTTGTTCGTGAACTTTTAAGTCTAATTAAAGAAACCCTATTCCTTTCCAGTCAATATTTTGACATTAAAACAACCTGCTTGCTTTAATGGCGACTTGGGAACGTAAAACTTCAAAAGTTTCACTGATCAAACTATGTATGAGCAAGTAAATATATGAGCAAGTCAATATATGAGCAAGCAGATTGCTTTGATGTCAAAATTTGGACTGGAAATGGATGGCGTTCCTTTAAACTGAAATAGTTTTAGACAGGCAAGCGTAGACAGGTAAAAGATCATATCCCAAACCCAAAGTTTCCCATTCGAACGCGTAACTTGGCCCACAATTTGAGATTTGTACCGATTGTCCCAAAAAAGGTAACAGCTTTGGGCAAAGGCTAGCAATGCGAGTTTCATTCAAATTTATTCGAAACAAATTTTAAAATATTTCTCGGTAGTTAACTTAAAAATTGATACCTAGTTTGTTTACATTCGTGCATCGAGAGTCGAGATATTAATTCTGAAAGTTCACATTTGCCTCCAACCCAAAACCAGAGGTCTAGATTTTGGTCTAAATTGCGTTTTTGGATCTCCTAAATCATAGACTTT
>JAYJMH010065991.1:0-11663 GCA_036873815.1 Phacellophora camtschatica | reverse complement strand
AAAAAACTTTTTTACACAGTCAAGATGGTTTTAAACAACAAACGCTTTGGTGCAGGTAGTTTTGTTATGAAAATTACATCACCATAATGCCAACTTTTGACCAACAGTGTAGCTTTATTGAAAAACAGTTGAATTTACATTATCTCTTGTAGATATGTTTTTAAACAACCAACCCTATTCGTCATTAGAATTACGTCACTCTAATACCAAGGCTAGAAAAAACTTTTTTACACAGTCAAGATGGTTTTAAACAACAAACGCTTTGGTGCAGGTAGTTTTGTTATGAAAATTACGTCACCCTAATGCCAAAGCTAGACAGAAAATGTTTACAAACACTTTTGTGCTTTATTGAAAAACAGTTAATTTTACATTATTTCTTGTAGATATGTTTTTAAACACCCAGCACTTTGGTATAAGCCCTGTTTGTTATTATGATTCGTAAATTCTTTAGCAGTGTTTACTCCTTGCTAGGAAACTCTATCTGTGGCATGCATAAGTGATGCGTTGCTCACCATAACTCGCAGAGATAATCATTTTTAAGTGTACCATCTGCATACAGCTGTTTTTGAAAAAATATTTAAGTCTTTCAATTTACGTCAGTGCGTTTATCACGTGTTTTTTCAGCAAGAAAATTATTGCTTTACCTCAGGCCCAAGTCAAATATCGCTTGACTTGAGGCAAGGACAGATATTTCAATCTAGTTTCCATCCCCACTGCTTATCTGAATGGAATAATTTAAATTAGATCCCGAGATTAGACTTGCACTGTCTGTCGCTGTGTTTAAGACAGATTTGTTATCCGTAATTCGCCCTCCTACTAACTCTGTTTTTGGGATTCATGACCAAATGGGCTCATCCTACCTTGCTCAATTGAGAGTTGGTCTCAGAAGGTTAAACCTCAGTTCATAAATTTAAAACACTTTTAGGGATACAATAAACCCTAGGTGTCTTACGAATGATGGTATCGAAGATACGGAACGCTGTTGGTTGCTCTGACCTTCTGAAGCTCAACGACGAGATCTCGCTGGATTCCTTGCATTAGTGCGGCCATTTATATATACCTATACCTTTTTATACAACCTGGCTGCCCTGGAGCTCCAAACTTCCTATCTCCTGCGGAGGTCCTTGGTTCTCCATGAGGATAATGGAGACTCTGGGTGACAGATACCTTGGCTGTACTTCCCCTCTAGCTGAATATCGTGGGGCTCCAGAGCTTGAAAATATAGAAATTGATTGAACTGGAATGCATTTTGCTTCCGGACCATTTCCCCTTTTTTGCAGAGTAAACTTTTTCTGAACTTTGCAGATGTGTACGCCATAACGGCTGCTTATATCATGGAGGGTTTTGCCTACATACAAGGATTGGCATTCCCGTTTGCCTGTAAATGTCAAAGGTAGCTATCTGCATCTGCGCTGTGACAGACCGATGCGTTGCAACCAGGCAGATCGAGTATATTTGATCTTTATCGTTGCAACTGTATTTAAACCGTAATTTTCATGAGAAGTGTGTCTACAATGTTTTTTACAAATCTATTTTCAGCATTACTTCTACCCTGGCATCAGTTGGCGCAGCTGCTGTTCCTCATGCTGGTCTTGTTACCATGCTGATTGTCTTGGACACTGTTGGCTTGCCAACGGACTATATTGGCGTCATTTATTCTGTGGATTGGTTCTTGTAAGTATTTTGCTTGTTTTGTTTTTGTTTATTAGTCTTCCATATGAACATATACAAAATAGTTGTTTTGTTACCATGCTGGTTTTGTAACCATACGGATTGTCTTGCACACTACTGGCTTGCTAACGGACCACGTTGGTGCCATTTATTTTTGTTGTTGACACTTTTGCTGTTAGTTTTCTATAGTAGAATACATTGAAATTGCTGTCTCGTTATCATTCTGGTTGTGTTGCTATGCTATGCTAATTGGGTTGGACACTGTTGGTTTTGCCGACTGATTATATTGGTGTAATTTATTCTGTGGATTGGTTCTAAATATTTTCGTTGTTGGAACTTTTGTTGTTAGTCTTCTATATCGGGTGTAAGCAAGTCAAAAAGAGTTCGAGCGTTTGAAAATCAACTAAATTCCTTTTTTTTTACCATTCTTACTTATTGCATGGTTATGCCTCTGATGAAGGGCGGACTACGGACTACGGACGGACCAGGACTACTTCTCTACGGACGGACTACTTCTCTAAGAACTACGGACGGACCAGGCATTAAAAACCTCGCGGATTTGCATGCATTGAAAGGACGTGAAACATGCAGTTTTTTATTCATGAGGGAAAAGCAATTGTTATCGATTTTTAGCTATGTTTTGCACTCTGAGAGGGAGTTATTTCCCGGAGGAGGGTTCTTTTCTTATCGAAGATTCGTAGCATTTTGTCAGGTGAGCGAAAGGGTCCCAAAAGACGGATGCGGAAAAGTTAGAGACGTGATATTATGGGGGGGGGGGGGTTAGGGGCGACAATTAAAAGGAGTAATGTAAATGTGAAGTTTAAGCCTTGTTGAAAACATGGAAATAGGTTCTGAAATAATCTCCATTTTGCAGAGACAGATGTCGAACAATGGCGAACGTCATGGGAGATTCGATTGGCGCTGGAATCGTGCAACATCTTTCGAGAGAACAACTGATGAAATTTGATGACCCAGAGTCGCCCGATATCACGCCGTCTGATGATGTATTTCAGTTGCAACCGGCCGTTATCACAAATGAAACACGCCAACTATGAGTTTGCTAAGTTCCAGTGGAGTATCTGTAGATGGAAAATCGTATGTATATACATCTGAATTTGTGTCGTGTCGTGTGGTATGGCTCTTTCCGGTGTCTTTGCGACCCTTGAAATGCACCTCTTAATTTTTCAGTTTCGATAACTTTTCCACTTTCAAAATGGCCACATGGACCATTGATGAGCAGCGTGATTGTTTATCAACGGAAAATGCCTATTGTATTTTCTAAGGTAGCTGGGATTCCCGAGATTTATCTTCAGAGATTTTGGCAATCCTAGCTTGCTTTGCTTTTAAGCATGACTCTAAATTTGTACACAGAGTGTATGCAAGCCGATCAAGCCGAGCAATCCTACGATCAAACAGAAACTATGCGTGAAGGTTTTGATGAATTATCAAACAATCTTTGCCGTGGTTTTATCCTTTGACTCACTGATATTTTTACACGTGACAAGCTGTAAGATGCTATAAATGCTTATTACAAAAGCAAACACGAAAAGCAAGCAGTTTTGAAAGGGTTCACGTGGTAACATAGAGGTGTATTTGAAAGGCATTTCATAGCATGCATGGAGAATTTCCTTGTAAGATACTACGATAAAAACCCGCTCATAAGTTCAACCTGATGGTTCTTAAGTTATATTTCAGCTTAATGACTCAGAGGGTGTTGAACTTAAAGTACTCAGTTTAACTTGGAATATATTTTTTCATTCAAAATGGTTTATTATAATTTGGAATATATTTGTTCATTAAAATGTTCGTTAAAATTGTTTAACAGATATTGAAAGGTTTTTATGTGCGGGTTTTTACTGAATGCCTAGGTTAGGGATAGCAAGGCAAAGACACACTGAATGAGTTGACCCAAGGTGAAAAACCTGTTCAGAAATGGAAATATTTGCAAAATTGTGTTTGTTGACGATGCACACAGAAGATTTAGGTCAACACAATGACAACGCGATTTTAAATTGCTTTGAAAGGACTTCGCACCAATGAGCTTATTCTACCAAATCGAACTAAACAAAGTCAAGCAAACATTTTCGGATCGCTGAATCCGAAGGTCTGAAATTGTGTTACTTCTTCATAACATTTTTTACTGGAAGAAGCAGGAATGCAACGCTTAAATTTTGAATATATTCAAAACAGCATTGTACTTTAAATGCATTTTTAATTTACACGCTTTTCGTGGTCAGTGAGTTTTGCAAATATTTTCGTTTCTCTGAACAATTCCATAATTTCTATATCGCATATGAATGCGTAAATTTGCTTCAAAAGTATTGTTCTCACTCTTTGCATGGTCTGTAACTTACATAGGTATGTATGAATATTGTTAATATTATTCCTAGAGGAATTGTTTTTCTATCAGCAACAAATTTTCTTGCACTATTTATGTGATCACTAACCTCGTTCCCAATTGGATATTTCAAGTAGCTAGGTACCATGGGTTCGGTGCTAGATCAAAGTCGAGATAATGACGCACATCATCTCTAGATATATGACAAATATTTGTTCTTAAAATACACATTCACATTTCAAATGACCTTTTAAGAACTAAATGTACAAATGCTATTTGTCATATTACTAGAGATGTTTCCCATTTTTATGTATGAATATTGTATGAAGATTGTATGAAATATACCTGCGAACGAGGTTGGCAGCACCCCACTCTTTGCGAAATAATTGAATTCTAATGACGAATCACTATATTATGTACGTTTAGTTACTTTGTCTCTATAGACGTCTAACTCGAGTCGAATTATCCTTTATGTATAGACCTAATCGGCTAATTTTTGTTTTTACCGATTTCTAGTCATGTTACCATACTCTTAGGAAGTTTTAGTATTATTTTTGCATTCACGGTACAAGTTTTCATGGCACGAAATATTTAAGAAAAATCAAGAAATGTTTTGCATTCACGGTACAAGTTTTCATGGCACGAAATATTTTAGGAAAATGAAAAGATGTTTTATCAATTGTGTGTAAACAAATCTTAGCAGGTTAGGTCTATTGGTTGAATGCTATACTATTACTGGTACGTCTTTGTCAAAAAGCTTCTCCCTTTGAATGCTTATTGTTAGTGTGGTATTGTAAATCAGTTTCTTGCACGAATTACGTGCAGCCTATCTTTTGCTTCACGTATCAGTACATGTCGTAAATTATAACACAATACAAAGGCCTATTGCTTAAAACGTGTGTTGCTAGTCTGGCCTAGTAAATATTTGGAAATAGTTTTGTTGGCCAGTTGAACAGAAATTTTATTTAAATTCTTTTCTTGGATAGATAAATAATTTACTTGGATAGATAATTTTCATAGATAAATTTTAATTTGTATTTTATCACAGCTAGAAGAGGGAATTCTTTCGCAAAGATTTTGAATTTGTTTGCTACGCAGCACGTAATTTTCTCCTAGTTCGGAGGAGGTAAAAGTAAGTATGTCTGAGTAGCACGAACTCTTTCACCCCTGAGGGGATGTGTGTGGCCCATTGATAAACATCGTAAAACTTGATACTCTTTATTCATTTCAAAGATTTTAGAAAGTTTATTCCTTGGATTAATGTTGATTTGCTTGGGCTACCCCCTGCAAAATCAAAACTTAAATATCATTTGCCTGTTAGATGGAAACTAATACGGGCGTGAAAGGGTTCGAATAGTCGTTGCTAGTCACATTCTTTTTTTAATTGATGAAACATCGGCCACATTTTGGTTTGGTGTGGTGGCAAGGCCAAGTATTTTGTACTTATCTTTCTATATACAGTTTGGTGATGAATAAAATGTACAGATATTATTTGTCATATGCCCGGAGATGGCTCGTGTTCTCACTGTATGTGAAATTTCGCACTTAACCTTTTGGGTGTGATTTTACACTGAAACATAATTCAACTATGGTTTTGCTTTAGCTGAGTCGAGGTTTCTTTGTGTTTTTTTTTTAATTTGTTTCACCCTTTCACCCCGGGAAAGGCCATATTGCCCATTGACAAACAACGTATAACGTCATATTTCAGGAGGTAAATGCGACCAATTAATTTTACATTGATTTAAGATATTTCAACGTAAATTTATATTATGAATTAAGTTGGTTTGCACGTGCTACCCCCTGCAAAATAAAACTTGCATATGATTTGCTTGTTTAGCAGAAAGAACCCCGGGCGTGAAAGGTTAAAGATGACGCCCAGTAACGCTTTCCCAGAATTCTTTGCGTTTGATTTGATTGAATCAAGATTCTGTTGGAGAGCGCAGGAAGTTTTTAGAAAACGTTTTTGGTTTGCCATTTTTTGCTGCACGTTCTGCTGAGAGGGTAGGGGGGTAAATATTTTGTTTTTTGAACAGGGTTGAACATACCCTTGTTTTGAACTATAGAACAATAGCTTGCACGTTATTTAAGGTGACACACTGCTGTTTCCTCGCTTCAAATAGTAGTCAAAATTTAACTAATTAATTTTAGCTTATTTTCCAAATTGTGTTAAATATTTTGTAAATTTAGCTTGCTATTCGTTTAGATTTAGCAACAGCTTATATATATGTGGTGTTTCTTTTGGTTTTAAGAAAAATGTTAACATATACTATTCAAGTTGCATTCACAGTCCTTCAAAGGGTCCTTTTCATCCAGCATCTATTGTGAGCTTTCTTTGTTCGACAGTCATTTTGTTGTCCTTAAAAATAACATAACTTAAAAGTTAAAATTTGCATTAGTTGTGCCTATAGTTGTGCGTTCATCTCGTAGAAAGTTGGAATTAAATCGATGCTGCGGCAAACGTTGAGGTTTTTGTAACTGTGGAGGAGTTATTTTCTGAAAGATTGTATGATAATTCTTTGTATGTACCCAAAACCAGTCTTTTTGTATACTCAATTTGCATCGATACCCAGAAGGGTATTGTTCAAATTATTTTTGCGAGACTTGCTGTCTAAAAAGCAGCGCTTGCCTTCCCTTGGATCTTTGCGCAGGTACAGTTTTGCCAAGATATCTAATAGGCCTAGCCTCACTACATGAGCCCCACTAGTTGCGCGCTAGTCCAGGCAGCTTATTGTGTACCTGAACGATCGCTCCTCCACAACGTCTGAAATCTCTCTTCGGCTGTTTCGTAGCTTTAGGCTAGGATTTCTTGGGCGCATTTTGTTAGTAGATCAAGCCAATTATTAGCCAGTGAACAGCCCCTATTTAACAAAAACAAAACAAAAATATCAAAATATTATACGTGAATGTAAACCACATTATTGTGCTGACAGTTTCACGTGCAATTTGGCGAGAAACCATTTTTTCCTCGTGTAAATAATATAAATCGTTCGAGAGCAAAATAAAACAGAATTTTGCGCAGGGATTTATTCAATAACAAACTGTCATTTTTGTTTAACAAACATTTTGCAGCAGGTTTAATTTTATCTCATCCAAAAGATTTCCAAGCACATCTCGCATGTGAGTTCTTGTCCCGCTATCATGTTCTAATTGCAATTCTTCATGAGGTTTTAATTTTCAAGTAAGAGTCGGAAGGAAAAGCTTCGGGGATGTTTTTCGTAGAGTTGATGAGTGTATAAAGTCAAGATTTTTTCAAAGTTTTATTGTTCTAGTGTTGGGTATTTTCATTGTTAATTTTTCATTATTAATTTCGCTATTGCTAATTTAACGTTAGTCACAGTTGGCATAATATATAAGCATGATCGTTTAGACACAGTTTCACAATTTATAGTTTTCTGTTTTTCGTGTATTGTATTGTGTGAGCGTGCTTAAAATTTACCCAGGGGGTACATCCTAATTTTTAGCACGGGTGGGGGGTCTATGTCACTATTTGGGGTTTGTGAATTTTGTCAACAATGTTTGGGGTATCTGAATTCAAAAGAAAGGAAAGTTGATATTTGGAGTCTGTGACGTATGCTTAACAATATTTGGGGGTACGTGAAAATTTTCAAAGAGCACGTTTTGGGGAAAGGTTTCGGTCCATAAATGCCCAAAGATATGACTACAAAGTTCTTGAAACAAAAGTCAACAAAATCTCAAATATCTCTAGTAATATTTTGAGTCTCCAAAAAGTTGTCTCGATGTTTTGGGGTCAGCAAAAAAACGTTTGCAAATTTAGAAATTATGAAATGCCCCATTACAAATTACAAGGACCATATTTTTAGAGATTAAAGGGGACAATGGGGTGTGTTCCCTTTTTCGTGACAAATTTACACAGAGCTCCCTGTGGTTTTTAAAAGCTCCCCAAAATTACATCTGGAAAGTTTCCTAACACTTGAAGAACCCTTTCAATGTTCCCTTTATCCCCATTAAAAATATCGAATGTTCCCCTGTTCCCATCAATAAAGATTTTGAGTTCCCTCGTTCCCCAGGACCCCTGGGAGGGTCTGACTGTTAACAAACACGTGGCTGCTACTTTACACATAATTTTTTAAGTGACTTTTTCCTTGCATTAATTATATATATTACACGCATAAAATGAGAATTTTGTATTTAATCAACTTACCAGTTTGCTTACTTATCCAATCACATCACAGCATTTATATCACATGTTTACAAATACTGCATAGTCATTGGCTTATTTTCAAAATTTAAACAAACCGACTGGTGAATTTAATTGATCAAAATTACCCCGTGTTAGCTCATGTGGCATTGGCTAACTTTTATTTTATTCAGCTGCGAATTTGTTTACATTTTTAGACTGGCAAATGGAATCAGAGCGTTTTCATCATGTGATTGTAAATGCTGATAATCGATTGGCAATTTGCAAAATATAAACTATGAGTTTGTTTACATTTTTAAATTAGCGAATCAAGTCATGGATTTTAATCACATGACTGTAAAGCTGCTAATTGATTGTCTATTTGGAAAATGTAAGTTATGAGTTTGTTTACATTTTAAAATTAGCAAAACAAATCGCAGGATTTTTATCACATGACCGTAAATGCTGCTAATTGATTGGCTATTTGCAAAATGTAAATAGATTGACTCTTCGATGAAATACAAAATTCTCATATGCTAGTTCGCGTGATATAGTTAATATTTATAGCTTGAAAACAAATGCAAAGAGTGTTATAAGTGATTATTATAGTAAAATTTGAATGCGTATCTTTTTACTTTTGGTAGAATAACAAGTAAATAATTGAGTCATTTTTACAAAATTGTATAATTGCTAAGAGTTGTTTAAATGATTCAAAAAATAGATTATTGCATCAAAAACCTTGTATTCTTGCATCAAAAACCTTGAATTATCGCATCAAAAATCACCTATTCTTGCATCAAAAACCTTGAATTATTTCATCAGATTATTCCATCAAAAACCCCGACAGAAAGCCAAAGAAAGCTAACCATCTCCGACCCAGAAAACATATCAAAATTAATAGGGGGGAAAGAAGGTTAGAATCATAAAAGACTTGAAATGTTGTTACTTGTTTTTTTTTATATTTTAGAGTAGAATTTCTTGTTCACTAATTGGATGTAACAAAAATCGATAAACCGTACCCGCAACAAAAACCGAAGTCCTTTTCTAAAGCCCTTCTTTTATTTTCTAGCAAAACTTAATTCATCAACGTTTATATTTTTAGACTTGGCGTATTGTGGCTTATGAACCTATACAAAATCATTTATCCAGGCATCCTTGACCATCCGATGCGTCCACTAACATTAAATAAATGTATTATTATTATCCTTCCTAGTAGGCCTTCCTAAATAGAAGAAACAACCTATGAGATAGAAGAAATGATTTTTTAATATTGAAAGCCTTCAATTCTTGACCAACCACCAATCACGTTCTTGTAATGTTTACGACCTTTATTGCGTTCAGTCATCTTGAACATCTAAGCAATTGTTTTAGTTATTATATTATGAACGTATAGCCAAAAACTCCATGCTCTTGCTCGAATATCACGATACATCATACATGGACACTGAAAAACTGCAGCAGTTAATGAGGGCGTTCGTTTTGTCTCATTTCAGCTACTGTCCGCTTGTTTGGATGTTCTGTGATAGAGCTTTGAATCATAGAATAAATCATATTCGGGAAAGGGCATTACGCATTGCATACAAAGATTGCGAGAATGATTTTGGTTTTCTCTTGGAACAATCTAAATCGGTGCCAATCCATGTAAGAAACCTACAGTTGCTCATGACTGAAATTTATAAAACAAATTTATGAAGGATATTTTCATGCAACGAAATATTAGGTATAGTCTAAGGCATGGTGATTTCACAAATACAGACCTGTGGGTATACATTTTGAGAAATGTTAATAAAGAATGTATTTCAAGAAACATTTCAAATCTGGCTATCTTGTTAAGCTGCCATGTTGTGTTTGTAGTTTGTGACTCTTTCTTTTTCAAATGTTTTAAGTGGGCCCCGGAATTATGACAGCAATATTTTATATAATGCTAATGCATCCCTATTACTATACCCCAACGATACCCTCCAGAGCAATGTTGGCGATGAGTTTGAACAAACAGAAGGTTGAAGCATATTCTCAAATATCTTAATCAGCGAAGAAATAAGCAACTTGAAAAGTATTATCACGTTTTTAGAACATGCATTTAATAGAAGAGAGCTTGACTACAATGACTCACTTCAATCATGAAAAGGCCTGTAAATTGCACGAATCATAGTATTGGTTCATAGTATACTGTAATTGCTTCCTGTCTATTTTTTCTTGGTAGTGCTGTTATTTCATATTATTTTATATATTTTAGTTTTAACATCAGAAAATACTCACATGCTCGACCATTTTTATGTTAATGAGTGTAATGAGCCTGAGGTAATTAACTTACAGAAAATAATCAGTCATATGGAATTCATCCTAAATTCAAATAATACATTATGCGCACATTACAAGATTTATAACTCTAACTTTAACAACTCTATTCCTAAAAATAACCGTATCGAATTTGACCATCCATGCACAGGGAAACTAGGAAATGATTTTGTTGCTAAAAATAGACTTATTGGCTAAAGTTTGACTCTTTCTTTCTTGCTCCCCTATGCTATTTCTTGCTCCCCTGTGTTAACTGGTCCAGTAATAATTTGATTAAGCCCCCCTCTTGTATAAGCCCCCTATTTTTTCAAAACAGAAATCGAATAAGCCCCCCTCTGATATTCTGCCAGATTCGGTAAGAAAGACAACACATGGATTACAAACTTTTCAGAATTCTTTTTCGTATTACCATACCAATATTGAGTTAGATGCAGTCTGACAACTTCCGTAAGTATCAAACTAGGAAGTAGGCGCGGGGTAGGAAATGTGAATTGTTACCTGCGCCCTTCCAATCGTTGCCCTTAATATCAGGGAATGAGGGCCAGGCCGAAAACTTTGATTTGTCGCAGTTGTCCGTCTTTTTCCATGTCCAATATTTTGCTTTTGACATTGGCCAGTTTTTAAAAATCTGCAAAGTATGATTTTGGCACTGCTCTGGGAGATGGACACACGGCAAAGCCACTTGGACACATGGCAAAACAAGTATAGTTTAACGGAAAACCAAGAACCTTCTCAACGTCTGAGTTTGAACATAGACGTTTCACTTTTTAGGTTTGAGTTAGAGCAAGACGAAGAACTCCGACAACTCTGAATATTTATCCTGGGCCTCCAATGGGCCAAAGTGAGTGTAAGATTGGACCCTGACACACCGCAGCTGTGGCAGTTTACCTCATCTCAAACTCTTCCCCAGAGCTAGATAACAAAGACCCCTTTCTGCAATTTAATTAGTTGATGCAGATTCCTTTGTTCTTTCCAATTATGAAGAAATCCTTGTTCCTTGGTTCCCTGTAATTATGTTCCCCTAACCAAACCAAATGCTACGAAAGCAAAAATGTTACAGTATCAAAACGCATTTGAACGGTTAAAAAGTGACGGCGGCCTCTCTGTCTTTCCACGAAAAACCGCCAAACTGCAACCAAGGTTTTCTTGCTTCTGCCGGCATCAAATTTTAACAACAAACCATAAAAATTTCCTGTTTTCAAGTTGTAGACGCTGTTT
>JAYJMH010065980.1:0-11665 GCA_036873815.1 Phacellophora camtschatica | reverse complement strand
CTTTCGCAGCAAGTATGACCTTGGTGGGATTCGAACCCACGACCTTGAGGTTATGAGTCCGGCGCCTTAACCACTTAGCCATGCTTGCTTGTTTAACAAGTTATTTTTTAGCCAGTAGTCTAACGTTAATAAAACGCGGTCTAAATACTTGAATATGATTGTTCACAACACGAATACACTGTTATATCACAACAAGAGAAAGAAGTTCAAATTCTACAATGGGTGAGTACTACCATAGTCATTAGTACTACCGGATGGACAAAAAAAAGTTCGCTCATTTAAAAATTATCATAAATCAATCATTCAACATGTAAATGGAGGTATTAAGTAAGCATATAAGAAATATAAGTGTAATGGCCATAAATTAAAAAAAATTAACTTCGGCATCAGTCATTACAATGTTATTGAAAAATCTATGCCATAAAATTTATGTTTTTAAAGGAACTATTTTATTACGAGTCTGTTGAAAAAATAAAATAGGTTTTCTAACCAAAATTCAAGAAATTGATATAATCCCTTATCAACAATTTTAAGATAAAAAATGAAATTATAAGACAAAGCTATAATGAAGACCATGCAAAAGATTGCCAACAATGCTCGAGTCAAATTTTAGCACTAAAAAAAATTAAGGAAATTATAATTTTGATTGTTTTTTAAATGAGCGAATTTTCTTGATCCACCAGTTGTATCATTCAAAAAAGTTCATACTTGAAAAATAAATTGGAACTATTTCTACCAAAGTTAATAAATGCGCTAATTTACCAACCCGTATGACTAACTCAGATACAGTTAAATCTCGTAAACTCATCAGGAAAGTGCCAATGATTTTGTGTTAGCTAGATTTTTGAGTTGTCCAGAGCAAAATAAATACTGAAAGTCCATAAATCCAAGTTTGAGTTAACAAAAGTTTAAGCTTACAATTTCAGGCTAAAAAGGTTTAACTGTATACATCTTCGTTTGCAATTGAAACATACAACAATCTGTGTATTTTCTTTTTAATAACTAAGAAATAACATTACGCTTCGCGAATCAAAAATTTGCTGTTAAAGTCAATCTTTACACAAGATTATTTCATTTTTAATTTAACTATATGGCTTAAACAACAAAATTTCACAATAAAACATGTTCATATGAATCCCTATGAAAAATTATCTTTCTGAACATTTCATAAGTTGAGTTAATGATGCCCCATGAAACAAGTGCCCTTGAAAAATTTACTGTAACACCAAAGAACATTCGTCTGATAGAGTGTCCTCTTTGTACATAAATGGTTCGAAATGTTTTTACAATTCCATCATATGGTCCACCTAAATTTCTCTGCATATTACTTTTAACAACATTTAATGGGTAGAAAAATGTGCTCAGAGTTGCACCAAGCAATGCACCACCAATGAAATCTTCTAAAAATGACATAACTTCATTTTCTGGGTCAGGCATTGCATCTTTAATGGGTCCCCTGAGCGAGAAAAATAATGCACTACTTGGGCCATTTCTCAGTACGATTGCACTGTATCCTCTGTAGTATTCCTTGAAAGTGTGATGTTTCCATATTTTACGAAAAGCATGCACAGTGTTTGCTATCTTTTCATTGTGTCTATGATCTGACAGCAAGGTTTGTACTCTTTCAAAGGGAGTTAAACATGCTTCTAAAGTTCCAGCCATTGTTCCAGAGCAAATCTGTAAATATACATGGTTCGTGTTGGGATATTTAGAAAGTAGTATTCTTAGAATTTTTTGATAGGATCCAAACATTATTGAAGTACTGGTTGCTTTCTGTAACAAAGGTGGCAACATCCCTCTGTACAAATTTGACCATCCCTCCTTTTTTAGTTGGTGTAAGGCTTCGAATGCCGTTACTCCATCTACTTGTTGTCTCAACGTCAATTTGAACATTAGATAAGTCATAAAAATATTTACACATGATGCTGCTCCGCCACAAACAAAATCTTGCCAATCTTGCTCATTTTCTTCAAATTTATGTCCAATTTTCTTGTCATTATTTACAGTTTGTGGACTCATTATTTCAGTAAGTTCTGTTTGTGTTTTCGAAGTCACCACCTGCTTTTTGGAGGTCAGATTCAGCCTCACATTCATTCTCACATTCTCACATTCAATCTGGAGTGGATTGATGGATTATGGATTGACATATTACGAAGGCCCCAAAAGTGTTTACCACCGCAGTAGTTAGTCTTTTAACCTGAATTGGATTAACTTACTACATTGCACCTTTAAACGTTGCTTTTGTGCTTTTTCGCTTGTAGTGATGGTTAACTATAAAATGTGACGGCCGTAGTTAGTTTATTTACAGATCGCCTTTTACTGTTATTGCCTCTCATTTCGAGATGCAGATTGTTTGGATTACACTATTTCATCCTGCTGAGCTTCAAAATTGACAAGTAATAATCAAAAAAATAAAACCTAATTCAGTTTGTAACAAAAACATGTGGATTGTTGAAATAATAAATATTGCAGGAACAGCAAACTATTTTTACCTAACAGGCAACTCGCAATATTTTGCAATTCCCGTGCAAACAACGTCGTTTATTTAGATAATTACGTTTATCAACCAGTCATCAGTTCACAGAAAATGACAGCAGGAACCTTTTCTTTGTCAAACAAAAACCTGGATTGAGTGTGGCGTTAGATTGAATGTGAACTCCAAAAAGCACGTTAGATTGCGAATGTGACCTCCAAAAAGCACGTTAGATTACTAGATTGCGAATATGACCTCCAAAAAGCAGGTTAGATTGTGAATGTGACCTCGAAAAAGCACGTTAGATTGAATGTAATTTGTCTTAAAAGCATGTCAGATTAAAGGCAGTTAATCTTAGATCATATCATTTGTTGAATGTGGTAGCCAAGTTGCCTACACAAAAATAAGAAATATTTGCTATGGCAGCTATTGGAGTTATTTTGGAGAATTGTTATATTGATTAAAACAAAATAGCTTGATAGTTTGTTAATGCGAAAGTCTGTTAATCTTAATACGAAAGTCTGCTTTTGTTAATCTTAATGCATATCATTTTTTCTTTTCCATAAGTAACCTTTTGAATACTAGATAAACTAGTTTTTGTTACAACCTGAATTAGATTTTATTTCTTTGATTATTACTTGTCAATTTTGAAGCTCAGATGGGCCAAGAGTGCAGGATGAAACAGTCTAATCCAAACAATCTGCATCTCAAAACGAGAGACAATAACAGTAAAAGGCGATCTGTAAATAAACCAACTACGGCCGTCACATTTTATAGTTGACCATCACTACCAGCGAAAAAGCACAAAAGCAAAGTTTAAAGATGCAATGTAGTAAGTTAATCCAATTCAGATTAAAAGATCAAATACTGCGTTGGTAAACACTTTCCGGCCTTCGTAATAATTCAATCCATAATCCATCAATACACTCCAGATTGTTGTGAATATGAGAATGTGAGGTTGAATGTGAGGATGAATCTGACGATGAATCTGACGATGAATCTGACCTCCAAAATGCAGGCGGTAGTCTAAGAGGGAATGCCATATCGAGTCAAACCTTTGTTCTCAGTCGTAAGGATGGTGAGGGTGGCGAGGGTTATTCTTTGTGGGCTATGAATAAAAAAACACGAAGAGAAACATCATTAAAGCATCATTATAATCATCAAAAGTTTTAATAGAGAATGTTACATTAAGAAATGTTCGAACATGTTAAATGTTCCTTGCTATCTTTTTTATTTTTAGATAAACAGAAGCTAAGGAGTGTGAAGTCTAATCTTAAAACTCGCAATGGAAAATGTTACAATATGGAATGTTAAATTAAGAAATGTTAGAGCATGGAATGTTGGATAATGTAATTGTTAATTTTTATAGATAAACAGCCGGCTACAGGTTTGTCAACGAAATGGAAAGTTGTTGTCACACTGCTGACAGTCATCATTATGTGCCTCGTTGTGGGCCTTATTGTCCTCTTATCACTGAAATCAGGCGGAGCCTCTTCTAACTCAGCATCGTCATCAACACTACAGACATGCCAGTCTCCCTACAAGCAAGATACCAGATTACCTAAAGTTCCTACTGTTTTTCAAGATCTGTCACCCGAAGAGCATCACGCGGTCCGGGATTATTTATTGAAAAAGTCTGGCTTAAATCTCACAGAACATTCCAAGGCCCAACAAGATTCTAACTACATCAATCTTATTGAATTATACCTTCCTGACAAAGATAAAGTTCTTAATTACTTAGACAACCAAGGTCCAAAGCCCGTCAGAAGAGCAAGAGTGATTATAACCAATGGAGCTAAGGTTTCTACATTATTAATCTATAAATTGTGTAGATTTTCTTGAAATTGTGTAGATCTTCTCAAAAATTTTCAATCTATATATTGTGTAGATTTTCTTGAAATTGTGTATATCTTCCCAAAAATTTTCAATCTATTAATTGTGTAGACCTTCTCAAAATTGTGTAGATCTTCTCGAAATTGTGTAGATCTTCTCAAAAATTTTCAATCTATGAATTGCGCAAATCTTCTTGAAATTGTGTAGATCTCCTCCAAAATTTTCAATCTATAAATTGTGTAGATCTTCTCAAAATTGTGTAAATCTTTTCAAAATTGTGAAGATCTTCTCAAAAATGTTTAATCTATAAATTGTGTAGATCTTCTCGAAATTGTGTAGATCTTCTTGAAATTGTGTAGATCTTCTCAAAACTTTCAATATATAAATTGTGTAGATCTTCTTGAAATTGTGTAGATCTTCTTGAAATTGTGTAGATCTTCTCAAAACTTTCAATATATAAATTGTGTAGATCTTCTCAAAACTTTCAATTTAAAAATTGTGTAGATGTCCTCCGCAGAGGTAAAAACCTCTTCATCAGAATAAATAAAATTCTAAAGTTCCTCAGCAGCAGCTTTGCAAACGTGAGAACATTTTTTAGGCCAAGGCTGGAGAAAGTATCCGATCTGCTGATAGTTTTATTTCTGTACTATTGCCATGCAAACACCATTTTAAAATAGTTTCATTTGAGTTCTTTTCGGCTGAGATTTGGCCATTTATTCATTGTAATGGCACGCTGTAATGGCGGAAGAGCGATGCTACAAACATGAGTCTGGAATATAACAAGCATTTGATGGTGTTTTTGTTATTTTTAGGCTTCACCAGATGTGGAAGAATATCTTGTCGAGCCACTGCCACAGCCAATGAAGCACTCAAGACTGTTACTTGCATTTCGAGCAAATCCAATACCATTTTCATCAAGACCGCATACGTTAAAAGAAGGAGAGGGGATAGATGCAATGTTGAAAAATGTTACTAAAATTTGTTACAAAGTGTTGAAAGAGAGCTTTGGTCTCTGGTTCCACAACTGCACGGTAAATTGTCTGCGTTACTATAGTGATGGCGTGCCAGCTACTTTCCGGACCGGTGAACGCAAGTGTTGGTCCATATTCTTCAGAGACGCACCAGGGTTTGATGTTTTGCCTATTCCATTTGAAGTTATGATTGATACCGTTGACAAGGATGTAACGAAGTGGAAAGTTGAAAAGGTAAGTGAAAATATCATGTTTTCTCTTTAAAGGAGTTGACCAGTGGTGCTGGAAGTAACTTTACCAGCGATTTTTCTGGGATGTGCTTAACTTTGTTGGAAAGTCTGATGTTGAAGATCTGTTTTCTTGGAAATACAAGGGCGTGGTCTTGAAAAGTTGAAAACTTTTTTTAAAACGAGTCATTTTTCTAACCCTCAAAGGGACTATTTATGAACAACTTAAAACGTATATACTGGATAAATACAAATTCAATTATTTCAGAGATTAAAATTTTTATCATGACTATATTTTTTGATTAGGTGTTCTACCACAAGCAGATTTTCAATTCTGCCGAAGAACTCGCCCGAAAGTACGACCAAGATGTCATCAACAAAACGACTTTTTTCAGCAGCGAAGACATTTTGCTTGCAGCTTCATTTAATCGGAGGGGAAAATCTTTCCTGAAGAAGCCAATGCGTGAGCCAACATCTGCAAATCCACAAGGGAGGCGATTTGAAATAAGTGGTCGAAAAATCAGCTACATGGGTTGGGATTTTCATTTTGGCATACGCTCAAGTGCTGGTCCTGCACTATATGATGTTCGATTTAACAAGTCTCGAATTCTGTATGAACTCAGCTTGCAAGAGGCGGCCTCGTTTTACTCTGCAAATGACCCTCGTCAAAGCACTGCGCAGTATCTCGACTCCGCCTGGTTACTTGGTGCTACTAATTTCGAACTGATAAAGGGAATAGATTGTCCGGAAAATGCTGTTTACATGGACAGCTATCATTTTTCCGATTCAGGGAAATCTGGAAAGAATCCTAATTCTGTTTGCGTTTTTGAAATAAACAATGAGATTCCTCTTCGAAGGCACATACAGTTTACATCAGACTGGAGTAACCTCTTATTTGTAGCTGGCCTAAAGGACAGTGCATTAGTCGTCAGGAGCGTGGTAACTCCCCAAAATTATGATTACGTCATTGATTATATCATCTACCAAACTGGAATGATAGAAACGAGAGTCAGTACGTCGGGGTACATTATCGCCAGTTCGTATTACAAGACGGAATCACCATATGCATATGAAAATCTTCACCGCACTGAAGGAACAATTCACGATCATATGATCTTGTTCAAAGCAGACTTGGATGTTGCTGGGAAACAAAATAGCTACCAGACTCTTGATGTCGTGGTGAAGAATGTAAGTTGTCCATGGAATGATGTTGGGTACATCATGAAGAAACAAGTTGAACGAAACACAAAGAAAACTGAAAAAGAAGCCCTCTTACGGTACAATTTTGATATGCCAAAATATCTGGTTGTTGATAACAAGGATTCGAAAAATAAATATGGAAATCCACGCGGATACAGGATTCAGTTAAACTCAATGGTGAAACAGAAATACCCTGACGATTATTTTGTCACAAAGTCGGCTGCGTGGTCCAAATATCAATTGGCAATTACTAAATACAATGATAACGAGCGTTTTGGATCATCTATGCACAACCAGTTTGGCATGCGCCCTCCATGTTTTGATTTCGATAGCTATGTGAATGATAATGACAGCATACTGCAACAAGATCTAGTCGCATGGGTACCGCTAGGAGGGCTGCATTTACCAAACACAGAGGATATACCCGTCACGGTCACCACTGGCAATCGCTTTTCGTTTTTTGTACGTCCTTATGGCTATTTTGATGAAGATCCGTCAATGAGTTCTACTAATGCTGTTGTTATTACCGATGACGGGAAAGGAGGGAGAAAAGCAGAGACTTATGGGACTCCTTCTGGAAGCTCTTGTCCCGTGCCAAAGAGAGATTTTCATTACACCACATAAGGAGCAAGAGAGTTTATTGCTGAATATTTGCTGATTTAAAAAAAAAATTTATCCATTGATTTAGGTTTTACTGGGTCTAGTTGTGTGTTTATATACTTTTTTGATGTAATTAAGAAGCTAAATTCAAAGGTGCAACTAGAGGGTGTCTTGGGGTCCGGACCCCTGCCCCTTTTGCCAAAAGCATGGTTTTTGTCATAATTTTGGATGCATTTTTGATGTGATTTTGGAGATTATCCAGCAAATAACAGACAAGCTAGGCATATCAACCAGCTACGGAGGAGACAGTGTCTTTTTAACGTATAATGGCACCCCTGCCCGCTCAAAATCGAAATTGCATGCCTGAATTGATTGAAGTTAATTTTTTTTAATACACTGTTAGAAATACTTTAGAACAAATTATAAAAGCCACTGTAATGTAATTGGGCTAAATCTAAAACGAGAGATCTAACTCTAAAGCCAAAAAACAGCGATCCACACCTCTGGGGAACTCTAATGTGGGGCAGTGTCAAATTGGTAAAATCTTTTGGAATTCCAAACTGATTGTGGAGCTCTAAGAACCTAGACTGCGAGTTTGTGGATCTGGGCATTGGTCTTGCATTGGATTTATCCCTTGGTCTTGCATTGGATCTTTTGTTTTACTTTTTCAAGATTAAGGGCCTGCTTACATGAGAACAATCATTTCACCTTTAGACGAAGTTCAGCTTTCGTTTACACGAGAAATCATTCCAACTTCCATGGTATGTGCTGAAAGATTAGATAAATTTGGACAAAAGACTGAAATAAACGCAAGCGTACTACTGATGTTTCTATCCGACCTTTCAGCTTTCATCCCGCCCTTTCCAGTGTTTATATGAAGGAAGGTGTAATGGTTTTCCTCATTGCAAACACGGTCCCTAAACCTCTATAACTGTTGTTTCATAGGGGTATATAGATACTACAAGCATGTATACAGTTTTAATTTTTTTTCTGATGTAGTATGAGGTAGCCATTGTTAGTTCAGTCAGTTATGTTATAAACAAAACAGACCCTGGTAAAGAAATTGCTTTCAACATTTTTGTTTATGATTTTGAAATTTAAACATTGATCATAACGAAATTACGTTTAATAAATTTGTATTTAAGGATTTTATAGTTTTTACGCTTTTATATAAATTATTCAGATTTGATCCTAATGTTTGTAATTTTTACATTTAAAATCGATTTCGCATTTTTGATCACTGCTTAGTTTAGTCTTGATTATGTTATTGGTTTCTGTTTACCTACCTTAATTTTACCACTGATTACCTGCAGTGACTGAAGTGATTGAGCAGTTGGAAGCTTTGGCTTCGGGCGCACTGCAAACATTGATAAATTGATAAATTGATAAATTTGATAAATTGATAAATTTGACAAATTGATAAATTTGACAAATTGATAAATTTGACAAATTGATAAATTTGTGAACAATGATTGTTACACTGTCATGTCAATATGTCATACTGTCATATTGAAGTGCGCCCGCGAAATTCGACACCTTTCCAGAACACCAATTTCAATGAGGATTAACCTATGGACAGGTCATCAGGATATTTGCTTATACTGATCAAAACCTGTCAGTTCAGTTTGAAATCAGGAAGGCTGGAAGTGTTCTCCAGCCAACAATGGGATCAGAAGGAATGGAGAAGATTAATTTTTCCGGTAAGATTTAACATTTATTGGGGGTATTATTACACTGCCTACTTATTTTAAAATCTGCGCTTCCAAAATCTATATCTTTATTTTTGAAAATTATGTTTTAATTTGGTTCCCTCTGATTTTTAAGTTATTCTCATTATCATTTAACTAGAATTTTCGGTTGACCTTAACCGTGCATCCATTCAGAGTTTTCAGCATTGATAAAGCTTCGGTTATCTCAAAAACCTATGTCTCAAACAAATGTTTAGGCTCCCCTTCCTAGCACTTTTTTAACTCCAATGTATATCCACCCGTAGGTACAGCTGAAAAGGACATTTTTATAATCATAAAGTATGACAATGTCAAAACAAATAAGAGTAAAATTAAAGAACAAATATGGTATGACTGATGATGAATAATAAAGAGTAGGCAGAAAGTAAAATAATATGAAAATTAATGAACCAGAAAAAGGGTATCGTAACAACAGTAATCAATGAATTACAGAAATTCCAAAGGTTTCAACATTTTTAAGATAGTTTGATCTCTCCTGAGTTGCGTCATTGAGAGATGATGGGTGTTTAATTTCTTTCATACACATTTAACAACGCGTCATCATCATCAGTCGAGAGCATGGAATCCACGATGGGCCACGATGCTACACCAAACTTCACGGTCCTTCATGACTGTCCCCAGGTCCTGAGTTCTGCGGGTGTAGGTACCATCTAGTCTCCTCTCCAGTTTTTTGGAATAGTGTCCATGTCTCAGAGCCATAGAGTAGAATTGGCTACACTATCATCCTGAACATTTTAATCTTAAAATCGTTGGTTAGCTGGGAGGGCCAGATTTTGTGAATGTTATTGCATGCTGACCATGCCATACCCTTTCTGGTATTGAAATCTTTATCCGACGAGGAGATATATGACCCCAGATATCTGTAGTCTTCGACTTGTTTGAGTGAGGTACCATTTAATGTTTTGACTGGATGGTTGTTATACAACAGACACCTGTTCATGCATTCAGTTCTTGCCTCGTTGAGATAGAGACCTACACCATTAGATGCCTGCTCAAGGGATTGAAGGAGATAACAACGCGCAACTTTTCAGATAATTCAGTCCAAGCTGACATTTCTGTAATGGCTGTTAGTTCATGGATAAATTTAATGTATCAAAGGAGGATTGTTATTCCTAATCGAGGTAGATCCTGGTGCGTAATAATAATGGAAGAAAATTACAATTTTAAACTCAATTATAAAAAAGATTATGGCGGAAATTAAACGCACCAAATGCACTACAGTTGCCATGTCGGTACTTTGGGGGCAAGACACAGTTAGGACCGTTGGAGATGGGAAAACGTTAAGTAAAGAAGAGATGAAGTGTTTGGAGGAAATGACAGAGGAAGAAGAGCTGCACGTTGTGAGGTTGATCTCATCAAAGAAACAATTGCCGCATTACTTCGATTAAACGCCAATCCCCGAATTTCGGTAAAATCCGTTCATTAACTTCAACATTTTCCCAATGGTACTTGCTGTTTCTTTTTGTCTTGCGATACTCTAAGAATTATTTTCCAGCTTAAAAACAAGCTTCAAATTTCTGATGTTTCTTATGAATTTTGACTGAGTTCCATGATTTTGTTATATTTTAAGGGTTTCTAGCACTAGGTTTCTTAGAAAATGCTTTCTTATAAAAGAAACGTGTGGTGTATTGTTGAAATTATCCTCCGGCTATTGTACTCCACCTTCTCTAACATATAACAGCCAGTCATCAGTTTACAGAAAATTACAGCAAGAATTTCTTCTTTGCCGAAAGAAAATGCTGGCTTGAATGTGACTTTAAATTAAATGTGACCTCCAAAAAGCACGTTAGATTGCGAATGTGACCTCCAATAAGCACGTTAGATTGCGAATGTGACCTCCAAAATGCACGTTAGATTGCGAATGTAAACTCCAAAAAGCACGTTAGATTCAATGTGTCCTCCAAAAAGCACGTTACATTGAATGTGGCCTCCGAAAAGCACGTTAGATTCAATGTGATCTTCAAAATGGACGTTACATTGAGTGTGACCTCCAAAAAGCACGTTAGATTGCGAATGTGAACTCCAAAAAGCAGGTTACATTGAATGTGACCTCCAAAAAGTACGTTAGATTGAATGTGACCTCCTAAAAACACGTTAGATTGAATGTAATTTGTCATAAAAGAATGTCAGATTAAACAATGAAAAATCCTTCTGTGCTTGTGTAACTTTTAATACTTGGTAATAACATTTGAAGTAAAAAATTTAAAGTTACTTCAATATATAATAAATATTCATTAAATTGATTCAATGAAATCAACAAGTTTTCTGTCTTATAATTCTAAAATGCCGCTAATTATACACGAGCTGAACGTTTTGTTGACCGTATTGTTTTTTTAGATCGTACATTAATTGGTCATCAGGCATAATTTTCCAACTTTGCCCCAAACAAATGTCCCCTTCTGCGTGATCTGTAGCAAAACTTACCACTACATCACAGCCATCACCACGATAAGGCTGTAAGAACTGAGACAAGGTTTGAATATCCATACTCGACACTGTATCAGACTGCCAATCGATCCTTAAAGCTTGGACATACCTAATCCGCGCTTGAGCTATGTCCATTACTTTACGGGCGATAACCTTCTGACCACCTCGGAATTCGTCGTTACTGAT
>JAYJMH010065979.1:0-34290 GCA_036873815.1 Phacellophora camtschatica | reverse complement strand
ACAGGAGACATCTACCGAGTAGATGATGTACCAAGTACCAAGTATTCATCATCCAAACCAAGATTTCTTGAAATATTCGAGGGGGGTCGAGGAGGGATTTTGGACTCACAGTTCCTCTCCTGCGCCGTTTGTTTGTTGACTTTCAGAAGACCTGTTAAATGATGACAAAAATGTACGTCCTTGTATAAGTAATCCTGTTTCCAGCCCAGAATTCGCCGAAAACCTACAATGATATGACTCAGCGAGGATCTACAATGATCTTTCTTTCGTATTGGAGATTGATAAATTTACTTTTGATAAATTCCATGATAAATTTTTCATAAATTAATTTGGATCTTCCGATTCTTGAATTTACGGAAGAGTAAAACCTATTGCTTGCTATTTTTTGTCCTTTCAAGAGAAAAAACAACTTCATAAATGAAGTGAAACAGGACTTTTCAGCTTCGCACTTTTTGTAGAAAGCTTAACATTTTCAGTAAAATCATCAGAAGGTTCTACATTTTTATTTCGAAAGAATGTCAAGATAAATACTATACTTTACAATACCACTGGAAGTACTGTAATTTTGTTCCAGTTCCATTGTTATAGAATTGGTAGGGATACATGTACAGGCCCGAACATTTGAAAAAGCTTTTAAATATCTCATGCAGTTTTTTGTCATATTTGAGATTTCAGTCAGAAAATGATTTGATGTTGAAAAATAGGTTCATACAAATATTTATGATGGTGTATACAATTACATTGATTGATGGTTACAGTTACAATTAAATTGACATCACATTACGTTTATTCAGTGACAAGCAGAATCTGAAAGTTCGAGAGCATAAAGTGCTTGGCCCATATGTTGATGGACTGTCAAAACTTGTTGTTTCTTGCTATCAGGTATGTTGCTTAATTTGTCTGTTTCTTGTTAAACCTGTTAATGCAGGAATCAAAAGTTTTAAATGTTATAAACAAAGAAAATCATCGCTTAGTTAAGTAATCGCCGTGTTATTTGTCTCCAGTAAATTCTTGTTAATCAATTATACATACCAGGTGACCCAAAAAAATTTCCGACGTTTGAAAAATCATCAAAATTTGATTTTTTTTTAAATTTCAGAAATGTTTTTCTGCGAACGTGAGAAGGACCAAATTAATTTTAGAAGCTGCCGTGATTTTCGTAAATTTGAGCTATACTTTTCAAAACCTTTTGAATTTAATTTGAATTAAAAAAATATCTTTTAAAGCGTTTAATGCAGCAAATGATATTTTACGTCATATTTTAAATAACTAATGGGCTTGTGAAATTTTTTAAACTAATTAATTTGACCCTTCTTGTTTCTTGTACTTGAAAAGTAATTTAGCAACTTAAAAATTAGCTCGATTGGTAACACACTTGAATTTTGGTAATTTTTAAACGTCGGAACTTTTTTTTGGGTCACCCGGTATAATATATACATGTATTATATATCTTGAAAACATTTAAAATAAATTTTTATTACCATCATTATGGTTAGATTGGTGTATCATCCGGGTGTCCCAAAAATGTACTAGCTTTGATCAAGGCTAGCAGTGCAAGTCTCACTCAAATTTATTCGAAACAAAACTCTGTCTATTGCGTCCGTCCTTCATAGTATATAATTATTAGTTAATACACAAACAAAGTATATATCAAATATATAGATATAGATTGTTCAAAATTATTTATATTGTGTAGTATTTGTTTTCATGATATCAGATTTCATTCACAAAGTCAACCTTTTTGTAATTTGAACACATCAGCAAAAGTTAGTCAATTAATTGTGCCACGATCCCTACAGCAAATGCTTTCTGTTTAGGACATTTTCTGTTTGAAAAATGTAAATCATTTTCTGTAAGGAATGAAAAAATCATTTTCTATTTAGTACATTTTCTGTAAGGAATGAAATGCAAATCATTTTCTGCAAGGAATGAAATTTAAATAATTTTCTGTTTAGGACATTGACAATTTGATGTTGGAGGGTAATAAGTCACGCACTGTTGCAGCTACAATGATGAATGCTGAGAGCAGTAGATCACATGCTGTTTTCAATGTAGTTCTTACTCAAAGAATTTTTGATGTCCAAACTCAGGTATTTTGTATAGCTGTATTTGGTGTTGCTTTATAAATTTGTTACGCTTCCAGTCACTTTGTTTTTCTATTTTCCTTCTGTTTCTTTCTGTTTTTCTATTTTCCTTCGTCAAGTTGTTTCTTTCTATTTCTATTTCCCTTGTTTGAAAGTCCCGTTCATTGGCAGTTCTGTAAATTGATAAACTTTGGTGAATTAAATATATATATATATATCTATTTTTGCTAGATTTAAATTTGAACTATTTTGACATTGTTGAATAATTGTAATTGTTTTATAATTATATTAAAGCCATGTGTCACATAAGACATAAATATAATAATAATGTTTAGTACTTGTATGAAAGGAGTATTTGTTCTCGAATCTGCTGTGTGCGTTTTGACTGTCATTCTTATTTATTTACTGCAATTAATTAAATATACCAGGTGACCCTTAAAAAGTTCACTGTGTGCGTTACCCAAGACAAATCACCAAAATTCGGGAGTGTAAAGGACGTTAACCATAATTTCATATTGTTAGAAATGTTATGAATATGATATAAAAATATAATTTGTTGCATTAAACGCTTTAAGATTTTGAAAGTGTAGTCTTGCTCAAAATTTGAAAAATATAGCTCAAAGTCCAAATTACGTTATCATTATTCAATGTTACCAAAATACCACAAGTTCTCGAATATTGCCCCCCATTGAATGAGCCCCTATATCGAATTTTTCCTTACCTTTGGACATTAATGTTTTTAGAAACCCCCTTTAATTAGCCCCACCTCAAATAAGCCCCCATTAACATACTATATGTGAAGATTGTTACATTAAGCACATGCATATCTTTGTTTCTACTTTATTGCCATTCCACACGTTTTAATTGGCCCCCTCCCTCGAATAAGCCCTCCCATTGAATTTGCCCCCCCCCCCCACTTAAGCAAATCATAAATTTCGGTAACAGCATCGAGGATTTACGGTAACAGCAGTTTCTAAAATTTATTTTGAACTTTTTATAAACTTTTTATGGGTCACCCGGTATATTATATTGATCACTTGTTATGAAAAATGTTTACATGATGTAAACGTTTTCTGTCTGTTGATATTGTGATAATTCTTATTCTTAAATGGAAAGCATATTTTTATTTTCATAGCTTTTCAATGCTATCTTCAAATTACAAAGAGGGGTAGTTTATTTAGAGTGTATAAAGACTCCATACCTTTAAATTCACTGAAATGTATTGTTTTATTGAAGAAATTTGATTTATGTTTTAATAGTTCGTTTTCAGAATTTTTCTGACTTTTGCTTGATTGTTATCGTATTTATCTTCTGTAGTGCACTGGTGAGAAAGTAAGCAAACTGAGTCTTGTTGATCTTGCTGGAAGTGAACGTGTTTCGAAAACCGGGGCAGGTGGAGACAGATTAAGAGAAGGTAGCAATATCAACAAGTATGTCATGTATTATTGTATTGTTTGTTTTTTTGTTTTCTTAAATATTTATTTACACATATATTTCGATCATGTACCAGGTGCACAAAAAGAAATGGAACAGCTTTGACGAGTTACAAACAATAGTGTACTGCACCGATCACAACGATTATAGTTTATATTCACGTCAAGAGGACTAAATTAGTTCGAAACGATTTTTGACGATTTTTTCGACGTTTTTTCGCCTTTTTTACCAAAAAGTTCTATCTCACAGAATCTCGAAAACACTTGTTGAAAACGTTGATCAAATATTCGTGTCTGTGAAATAAAGACAAAGACAATGTCTTCAGTTTTCATGCGTTCAATGATATAAATGTTTTTTGATGTTTTTCAATGTTTTTCAATGTTTTCGAGCTTCATCGAGGCTGAAACTTTGGAAAATCATTTGTAATGCAATCACGAGCATTGAAAGAAGTCGCCAAAAAAATTTTTAACTATAGTATAGTCCTTTCCACGCGAATATAAACTGTAATTATTGTAATCCATGCAGTAGACAATTTTTGGTAGCTCGTCAAAGATGTTCCTTTTTTTGGCATACCCGGTATGCTGGGTATCCCCAAAAGGTTTACAGGTTTGATTGATGAAGGTATTGCGTAATAAAACAGCAAAATTACAATATTACAAAATTGCAATAAGACAGAAAAATTACAATATTACAAAATTACAATAAGACAGCAAAATTACAATATTACAAAATCGCAATAAGCAATATTTATCGAGAATAAATATAAAGATGTAAGAATCATACAAATGAGATAAATATTTCAATTGGGAATTGTCCCGAATATTTTAAATGGCGAGATGATTCCAAATTATTTTTGTTAAATAATTATTAAATGGTTCTTAACAAGCTGGATGTTTATTCAACATATTCAAAAAAAAAATATTTCCTACGGGAGACAAGCTAAAATTAAATTAATTGAAACAATCAAAGCAGTCTGGTAACTAATTTGTTGCTGTGGCAACAATATTTAAACTATGAAAAGTTTGCTTGAATGTTTATGAGTAATCATTGATTTTATGTTTCGTTACTCGGACTTCCTAGAGACGTTAAAGAAAAAACTAGACAAGAAAGTTTTGTCTTTCATGCACATGCAATTAAAAATTGTGAAAATTACAATAAAATACTTCATGAGCTACCAACAGATTATTGCATTTTATTCTAAAGTCTTTCTTGTACAAAGGGGGGGGGGGGGGAGGGAGGTTAATAGAGTGGGCGATTAGTCGAGCTTTTACGGTAGGCAAATTCTTTGAATGGAACTGACAACTCTGAAATTGAAATTTGAATTACCTGCTTTGAGAAACTTACTTTCAAACCCAAAATTATTAGACGGCTAAGAAAATGAATATTATGCTAACCATTTCAGAAATACTGTTTCAACGGAAACAATTTACGATTTTAAACAAAAGAATATATCGATAAACGAAAAAATCTTTACATGCTTTGTTGGAAGGCCTTTTAAACGAGAGAATGAAAATTTTGGTGTCATATGCATTTAGGCTCTTATTGAAGTTAAAAGATGATTTAATTTGTTTCATCATTATTTTGATTAAACACTTTCAATTGATGGTAAAGATCTAACTTGATTTGATTGTTGTTTCATTCACCACAATGAGTTGAAAGGTCTATAGACTTTGTTGTTGGTATTGTAATTCATATTGTTATATCTGTTTTAATAATACGATTTGATTTTATGTGATTTTTGTCTGCTTATCATACTTTTATCATTTCGTGTTTAATGTTTTGCATTATAGGTCATTAAGTACTCTTGGCCTGGTTATTTCAGCTCTTGCTGATCAGGTAATTTTAAAGAATGACAGAATATTTTCAATTTGTACGAATTTTTTATGTTTTTTTTGTTACACATAGTTTTGAATATTTTTTTGAGCATTTACATACAGATAATTTTATTCATGTATATATGTATTTCACACTACAAACCATTGTAGATTGCGAGAAAAACAAACTCTTTTTTTCTCCAACCACAAAGTCTACAGTGAAAAATAATGGAAACCTCGGTACAATTCAATTTGTCAAAATAATTTAAAAAAGTTATTTTGATATTTTTAAGGAATAAACAAGGTGAAACTGATTTCAGAACTTATGTAAAACGTTGAGAGACATTAATTTAAATTGAGATAGAAAACATTGTTTTTATGAATAAAAGCCACGTAATTCAAAAAGATGAGAAACCAAGTTATTATTTAGGTAGGAGGACTTTAAATTGTTGTTCTTGAGTTTGCTTTCCTGCTGGTTACAACCACTTCTTGTTTATGTTTGCTTTGTAGCAAGAATAAAAACACAACTGAAGTCTTGTTTTGAACTTTCACCCGAAGACACCAGTCTCTGCTAGATACCATTTTCAGAATTCGCATTCTTTTCGTGAAAGATAAATTCTCTGCTAAACCTACCGTTTTCGGAATGTGGCATTCTATTCGTTTCAGATAATTTTCTCTGCGAAGGAATACGCCCTAAATTCACTCTATATTTAGATATATATATATCTATTTAACTTCCTAAAACGTTTCAGGTCAATTTTTACTCGCAAATAAGAGCAATTTTAATTTTCAATTTTGGACGGGTAAACGTGATCGCTGATGGCTGGATGGTATCTCAAACTCTGAGTTTGCCTGTTAGACACCGTTTTAAGTACAATTTTGATATTTGTATCTTACGGATTAGCCCTGCGAACGGAGATAGTTTTTTAGTTGCCCCCCCCCCCTCCGGGGTGTATGTGTTTCTTATTGCTTTAATTTTAGCTATGCTACTGATTTGTATTTTGTTATCGTTTTATTTCTTGAACTCCAATAAAGCTACTATAGCCCGCTTTCACTTACATCCTTTTTAGGATGATGTATAACATTTTATTTCGTTATAGTCAAGTGGAAAGCATAGAAAAGGATTTGTTCCATACAGAGACTCAGTGTTAACTTGGCTGTTAAAGGTACTTAATAAATGCTTTTCTTTATATTTGACGTCTATAAAATCTATGCTTTCTTTGCCGTAGTCAGCTTTGTGTGTGTTGTTTTCAAACCATTTTCAAACCGAGCATTGAGTCTAGATTATTGGCTACAAATATTCGAAAATGGTTTCATTTCAAACAATTCCAAGTTATTTGGGGACCATTATGGAATCAAGGTCTTTCGATCTTATAGTGCTATCCCTGCCACTCTAGTAGAGATACGTAATTTATTTTTTTAAATAATATTTTAAGAATTTCTATTTTTATTAGTGTAGGTAGTATTTTTTATCGCAAAATTGTAAATATTCATATTTTTAACTTTAGCCATTACAAAATTGTAAATTTTAATTTAAAGTGGCAATAAATACTTACTTACTTACTTAATAGATTTGGAGCAAATCCAGTTATTTCGCGACCTTACCAGTACAGCCTTAACTCTACTCAGATATCCTAAATTGACGCCAATAATTCAACGGTCAATGGAACTCTGGTCACATGACCCAGTTATTAGCACAGCGATATTAAAATTAATGACAGAACTGACTCAAAATCGATCACAGAGATTGTTATTCGACGTGATGTCGCCGAATGGAGTGCTTTTGTTTAGGGAAATCAGCAAAACTATAGTCATTTTTGGTAGGTGTGGCTGAGACAGACAATTTTTCGTCAATTGTAGGACATAAGTAAAAGGTTATTTTGGTGGATATTAAGAGCACCGATTTTTATTATTTAGATAAATGTTTTTGAGAGAAAATACGTTCATTTCAAAATTATGCATACACAAAAGCAATATAGAAATAGCTTTTCCTACTAAGACAGTTTTCAGGGATTCCGTCTGTATTTGACAACACTACTCCGGGCTGCCATATGGCTATTCAGTGTGAAAAAGTGTTAACTCTATTCTTTAAATTTAAATATTTCCTAGCATGAATGAGTTGTATTTTATTTTAGCAAATTGTGCTACTGATTTTGGACTCACAATTTCGCAATTTGTATCTTGCAGGAACGAGCATGCTTAATTTGAATGGCATTCCTGCTGATCAAGTCTACACCGTAAAGTATCCTTTTGTTTTAGCTTTTTGTGTTTGGAGAATCTTCAGAAACATTTTGTACTCAACAGAAAGAGCTGCGAAGAGCGTTTTACCATCAATGTTTCTTCTTGTTTTTCAAAAGTGCGAATACAGCATTGGATAATTTCGTGTTTCATTCATAAGTTGTTCTGTTTACATTTGAAACTAACCAATGAGTTGATAGCACTTATGATCATGTGATATAAATTATGTTATGTGATTGGCTAATATCAAAATGTAAACAAACTCCTGGTTGAATCAAAAACAAAATCTTCTTATGAGCTGAATTACGTTGCAAGAAGTACAACTTTTACAGGTGATTTTCAAGGAACCATTTGAAAGTTATGATACTACTATACAGATGTATAGAAATGTGCACGAAATTATATCATAAAACTAGATTAATATGTCACGACATTTTTTTCAAGTTAATACATTTTGAAAATAGTATTCATATCATATCAAATGCTTCCAAAGTACAAGTAACTTTAAATTAATTATGAAACAATTTTTATAGTTTATAGTTTATATCTGGAAAGCCATTTCAGCTTCCAGTCTATGTGCAGAGGGAATTTTAGCCTTCATTTATATGATAAATCATTCACTTTCCAATCTTCGAGTTTAACGGTGAAACGAAAGAAAGATTATAGAGTAAATTTATGTATCCCAACTTCCAGCTGTTTGCCATATAAACGCAAGATGGAAGATACGAGGGATTCTACAGGAAAAGGTAGGATGGTTGTATCTCAGTTTATTCTGAAATGTGGGATGGTTTTCCATGTGGGAAAGTTCATTGTTTGGTTACACGCAGAATTTTGTCATTTCTTCCAATTTCAGAATTTCTTCCATCTTTATATCGATTCTCATATACCGTGTATGCAAGTGATCCCTTCTGAATATATTAACTAAGAAATTTGAATTGTTTAAGTTATAGAAACGCCTTCTTTTTGATTTTGTATCAGTTTTTGACCCTGCCTAGTAGATATTGTCAGTTAATGTTCCTTTCCTAGCCAACTGATCCAAGCTTTTTTCTTTCGCTTTTGTGAAAACAGTACAGTAGTTTCTTTTGTATTGAAAGCCTTCCCTTGTTTAGAAGTAAGGGGTTCGACACCGATGATGTTAGAGAATAGTAGTTTACGAATTGCGTCACAGGATGCGACCATTAAAAGCATGAAAAAGGACGGGAAGAGTTGGGCATTTTAAAATGCAGGTATGACACAACTGCGTACTATTATTTACGTGGTATTCGTCACGAAATGCTGAAACATAAATTTGAGAAAATTCTTCTTCGCCATTCTTGCCACTGATCACAGACATGCAAAATCAAGACGCCTAGATTGCAGCACGTACGAGCGCGTCTCCTTCTCAAGAAATCGTAAACTCGCTAGTCTTCCTTGACAAATTTAACAGATACAAAGGGATATCATTATGTTTCGACATGCTGAAAGCTGCACTCGCCAGCGGCTATATTAACTTTGGTGTGATGCGATTGTACGGTGACGATGCTTTAAATGATGCTCTTGGAATGTTCGTTAAACTGATTATGTCAATTGCACAGCAAGACATACTGGTATGTAGTTTCCGTAGTTTCCATTTACATTTTATAATTCAGTTCGGTTCTGTGTTGTTGCTAAAATGGAATAATGTCACCCTGGATGGAACGTCGCCCTTAAATGAAACACCTCTGTATTTTCGATAATCTTTTTTAATTTGTGAGAACTGTTGAGCTAATTGTAAAAAAGAAGCTGTTTCATGTCAGGGCGACGTTCTATTCTGGGCGACGCTGCTCCCTATATATAAAACCATACCAAGTTTTTGTATGATGAAAATGAATGAATTTTAAGTACTTTGAAGAAAAACAAGCACTAAAGTTGTTTCAAGATTGAAATTATTCTCGATTCACCAGCTATACATTGACACATTTTAGGAATAACCACTATTTGTTGCTGTTTTAATTAAATTAAATTTTTTTTGTTTTTTAGGAATACCCTAAACTCAGTCAATCATATTATGGATTGGTTGAAATAATAACAGAAAACCATATCGATCATTTATGTCAAATAGATGCACAGGTATGTTGTCTGGAATGCCCCTGGCTCTGTTTTCAAAGGTCACAGGGCATTCGTTTTTTAAATTTTGTTTTGCTGGGGGTAACGCAATGGAGTGGCGTCGTCTTGGATTTCGTTCTCTTGGCGCTTAGAAACAAGTAAACTCATAAACAGGGTAAATATTCTTCATTATACTGCAATATTCCACTGAGGAAAAAGAATGAAATTTCTCGTAAGATTCCAGTTTGCAATTAATTAAGATTTCGTCTGTATTCTCCTCCTGAACATATGGCGTTTTTCAGTGTTTATCAATGATCCATGGGATTTCACCGGGGTCACGGGATTTATTTCTTCATGTTGGAATAAGCGTTTTATTGATGAGCTTATTTACTGCAACTGAGGCTCAAATTGCCAAAAACTTTTCCCTTTCACGCCCTGATTTCTAATCAATTATTAGGAATTTGCAAAATAGCCCGACAAACGGCGGAACATTTATTTGGTTCACCCGAAATATTTTGAGATTATCCGATCACATCACAGAAGTTATAAAAATAATGCGAATTTATTGGTTATTTTTAAAATGTTAAACTATATAATTAACAGGGTAATAAAAAAACTGTTTTATGTTATAATCGCCGTTTTCTTGTTTTAGTTGTTCCTGTATGTTGTATCATCTGTTTCTCAAGGTCTTGATGCATTAGGTAACATCAAAGTTTATATGTCGTAATGTTATATTTTATATTTTTCTTTACATCATGATTGTTGTTTGATTTTACCATTTTTTTTTTCAATTCCTACTTTAACAAATCTTAAATATGTTAACAAATTTTATAGTAATAATACATAGCTGTTCGGACACTTGTTTTATTGCGTTGGCCTAAATTTAATAAATTAAATTAATTGCCTACCTTTAAATGCCATAAATTTCTCTTCCTTGGTATTGGCAGCCTTTCTCGGCCTTTTCTGTTTACACGTGTTTGTTTATAAGAACAATCCGTATAAGAAACACCATGATGTAATTACCAAAAAATAAGAAAGAAACAGGTCGATTCAGGCTTAGATTTGAAAACTTGAAAATTAGATCAACAAAGATGCACAATTTTCTCCATAAAATCACAACTTAGAATTAGTTACATATCATTTCTACTTCATGTACACTCATTAAAATTAACATCACAGTACGAAAATAGTACATTTGGCTACTGTACTTCCCTTAAAGCTTGTTAAAAAAAAAACAACAAAACTGTTGAGGAATAACAAAAATAAGAACAAAAACAATGATCAGTTAAGGCTGAAATAAAGCAAAATAATTAAAAACGCCATGCTCAGACTAGTTCTGTTCTTATATATTAAAAACCATGCTCAGACTTGTTCTGTTCTTATATATAAAAAACCATGCTCAGACTTGTTCTGTTCTTATATATTAAAAACCATGCTCAGACTTGTTCTGTTCTTATATATAAAAAACCATGCTCAGACTAGTTCTGTTCTTATATATTAAAAACCATGCTCAGACTAGTTCTGTTCTTATATATAAAAAACCCTATAACAAAATCAGTTTATTAATGATCATTATGTTGTGCTCTTCTCCTTTAGACTCTTCCGTATCAACTGGTTGCTGCGCAACTTTGGATCACATAGTCACATATTTATTTCATCAATTGCAAAAAGCGTCAAAGAGCACTAATGCACAGAAAGAAGTTGAAAAGCACTCAGCTTTGAAAATAATTGAATTACAACCAAATATACTTCAACAGGTACGTTACAGGTTCTTTATAGAAAAGATGTGTAAATATCTCGACTATGGTCTACCACTGACCCTCCAATCGATTCTCCCGTCGTTTTTGCCTTTTTGCTTTGTGGAAATAAACACCGCCACTTTTTGTGGGCGAGCAGCAATTTCCTATGACGAGCCACTGACTAGCGTAAAAAAGTTTATGGATTTCAAAAATGGATTTCACACCTTTGGGTGCACTCAACCAAATCAAAGTAAACACTGATGGTAAAACTTTGCGTGTTTGCTTATTGTGGTTTTGTTAGCTTTGTTGAAAAGAGTGAAATTAATTTTTAGGGTGATAAATTGCATTTTCGTGTTCAGAGCTGAATGTTTTGTCTTACAAAATACTTTCTTTCTACCGTTTTTGAGATTTAGAAAGTTTGGAAGGTCTACATGAATGCGACCTCCGTCAACATCTTTTATCAACATTTGAGTTTCTAGAGATTTGAGAGACGTGGCATGCTCGTAGGATTTGTATTATCAAAATTTATCTTGAAATTGTAAACTAAATCAGAATAATCCTGCCAAAAGTTTGGAGTTGTGTATCAGGGGTATTTGTTGTCTCAAAAATATCTCTGGGGGCAAAGTTTATCGGTTTTGAACAACTGTGGGAATTTTGTAGAACATGCTACTTACGATTTTAAAATATAGATTTCACACTGGCTTTGTTTTTTATGATTTTCTGCTTGAAAGAATTCGCTCTGTCTTCGATGGCTAATGGCTTTGAAATTGGCGTGTCAATTTTATTGGCGTGTCTATTGTTACAAAATCTGCTCTTGTTGAGAATATACGATATTTTTTTCCATAAAAATTACGACATAACCATTAATTACAATTTTGTTATTTCACGGTATTCTCCTCTTTTGACATGCGAATAATCTTTCGCGATGCGCGGAAAAAGAAAAAAAGAAAGAAGGAGAGGGAACATCGCTTTCCCATTTGTTTTTTCCTTTTTCTCTTCCTGTCTTTTCGTTAACGAGAGAACCTCTGAAAAGAAGAGTAACACCAGGAAAGCTACATGTTTTAGCTAAATTTTACAATATATTCATAGGGTTTTTTCTAATTTCATTTTTGTTACAAGTGCTTTCACAGATTCTATTTTTAATATCTGTTATGTCTGTACAGATGCTGTCTTCAATTCTAAACACAGTTATGTTTGAAGATTGCAAAAATATGGTGAGTTGTCAACACAACCAAGTAAATTTAATGCAAATCTTTGTGTGTGCTTAGTTCATAATTTTATCCATTATTTAAGCCTTAAGTTGAAAATATCAGACTTCGCAGAGACGGACGCATATTTTTTAATCAGACACAAAAATATTAAAATGGTAGGTTTCTAATGAAAACAATCTCTCCAAAGTTTGCAAAACCTCCTGCCTTTTGGAAGAAGAAGTCATAGAAGGCCTTCCAAACCTACCAAGCCTTCCTTTTTAAAATTCCTGCCTCAACCAAACACGAATTTCGAGTCCACCAAGTCTACCGTTTTCAGAATCGGAACCAATCAAACACACTCGTAATAACGAAACCACAAAGTTTTGCTTTCTCTATTTATTTTGATTTGATTGAGTGCATTTAGAGAAATCTTCTTTTCAAATCGCAAATTGTATTGTCATGTTCAAAACCACGCAATCTTTTGTTTTTAAATTTGTTGTACAAACAGGGGGGAATATTGTAAACAACAGATTTGAGGTTTCAAACAATTTGCGATTTGAAAAGAAGATTTCACAACTCTGAATGCACTCAATCAAATCAAAATAAACAAAAACAGCTAAATTTTATGATTTCATTTATTGTGATTTCCATGGCTGCGTTTTAGGTGCTGAAATACATTCTTAGTAACAGCCGATCTAGTGCAACGAATGATTTAGAACATGATCGTACTTTTGAATAAAACTGTTTGTATTTTATCGAGAGGTTTACCGCGCGATGATGTGATGCGCTATAACACAATCCTTCTTGCTCATTCATGCATCATATTTTGTGAAAATTAATATATAATTCGCATAATTCTGAACTTGGTTGCATACCCAACCTCTGTAAGTTAAAAATTAAGATTAGTGACCAGAATTTATGTTACCGGCTTGTTTGTTAGATTAGCTTTGTAAATGCGAAGATGAGCCAAAGATTACTAGGATTTTTAAGTGTTACAATCTGAATAATTTATTTTACCATTTTCTTGACAAATTATTTTTTCATAAAGGAGATCTCGATTTGCTCTCCGCAAAGGTAATGATGATGAACTTTGTTCCGAATTTGATGTCGTATACATCTATTTATGTCGTATACAACTATCAAATGAAAACTGTCAAATTTTATATCGTACAGAACTTTGTTCCGAAGAATATATAAATCAAGTTCAGTAATCCAAAATGCTTGCTCGTTTGTTAATTTTGATTTGGTTGAATATGGTTGAATGAGCCTAATGGTGTAAAAACCTTCATAAGTAACAACTACAAACAGTCTTGCCTTTCTGGAGTCTGTTTGTTCTAGCTTTGAAGAGATTTCACACTTACGAGTTCAGCCATTCCAGAATTTCAAATTTTAGTTTTATCATTCGAATCCCATTGGAATGTTGTCTTTTGTTTTCGCAACTTTCTGAAGATTCGATCGAATGTTGACGCGACGCGAAATCCTACTCTTGTTTGACGTTTAACTCAATTTAAAATTAACCCACCCTATGAACTACGCATAGCCAAAACTCTACGCAGACTACAGTTATAAGCGAGCTAGGAGCCAGAAGGATATTTAGACTAACTACTCTGGTCATGGACGCTAATAAGCGACTGGTGACAAATTGTATCCAAAAATTGGCCAGCTAAAGTTCGCCTCAATTTCAAGCATGAAATGCAAACATGCCAGCAAGCATTTCTACTGTGCGCCATTGTTGACCGCAGTCTCGTTTCAAAAAAGTCTTGCTTAGCCAAATCAAATCACTCTGTTTTGATTTTGGGAAATTTGTTTGGTGCAACAAAAAAGTTGTTGCGATGCTAATGTTCACCAATCTGAAGTGAGAACAAGGTTGTATGGAGTATAGTATTAAAGAAATTGTTTTTCATAAAATGAACACCACCTAATTTCAAGGGTCGATTGTCCAATAAGGATAAGTGGCCCAGTGGTTAAGCCGCTGCTTGTTGAAGCCAAGCTCTTTGTGAGAGTGTGAGTTCGGATCCAGTTGTCGGAACTTTTAACCATCTACAAACCACACAGCCAACTCAACTTTCTTTCCTCGTGTGGTCGGTAAATGAGCACCAGCTCAGCGTACTCACTTTACTTACTTAGTTATACTTGCTTTAACAGAGGTAAATTAACGTATACGGTAAAAACCCGCCAATAAAAAAGTGACTCATAAGAAACCACAGGCTTGTTTTTGGTAAAAATACTCAAATTATTTTTGAAAATTTATTAAGAGCTAATTTAAATGATGGAAATCACTTAAAAGATAAAAGAAGAGTATTGCTATGACTTTTTTATCATATCATTGACAGCATACACACACAAGCTGATTTTCAAAAAACTGATTTCTTCAACGTTTCGGGCTTCACCCGTCATCAAATCTGTACCATTCTTATAAATGAAGTATTGATCTAACAGAAAAACGTTTTTTGCAGTGGTCCATGTCAAGACCATTACTTGGGCTTATATTGCTGAATGAAGAGGTATGTTAGACTTTGCTGACTGACATCTGTAAATGTATGCTTGTGATTTTCGCAACCAGACAGTTCTTCAAATGAAATGTTTAACTTTGGTTACTCTTAGGATCTCACTAAGCCTATCTGTTTGCAATGCAAAAGTTTTACTTACGTGTTTGTAAAATTTTGATAGAAAAGTAGGGTGAATCTAGACTGATTGCACGAGTTCCTTGTTTCCCTGTGTTATTTGACAGATTGGACGTCATTTCGGTCAATACGGACTCATCTTCAAACACATTCAAAAGTTTGGATTGAATATTTCTGCCTCGAATTCATCTTTTTTCGGAACTTCTTAGAATTCTTGCTCAAAAATGTAAGCCTCGTTTCAACGCACGCCAACAAGTTGATGAGGTGTCAAAGTCTATTGACCTCTTTTGGCCGAAGTGACATGGTTGATGTTATATTAGTCTTGTTACAATCGTCGTAGTCATGCAGGGGTTAAACTTGCCCTAAGTGGCTAAGTCTATTTCTTTTTAATAAAATTTGAGAACAGAGAATGTCTTTTTAATCAAACAACAAACGGAGGAAATTCTGATGAAAAAATGAGGAGAAAAATAAAAAACATCAGCTGAGGAGAATTCATTTTCTTTTGGCTCCTCCTTAGCTTCCTATCTCAAGTTCCTCAGGTTATTTTCTCGTTTGTTTATTTCAAGTTCCTCAGCTCCTTTTCTCGGATTGAAAAATAAATAGACTTGAGGGAAGTATATGCAAGGGTATACTACGCTTCATAAAAATTAAATAAATTGTGTAGAGTTGGATTTTCAGCCTCGTAATCCTGATTCGAACTTCAAACAATGATAAATTCGAGCTTTGATAATATAATTCTTAAAGCCTCGTTCCAAATTTCCAAATCAAGAATTTCTGCTCTAATACTACCATTCTAGTGTTGGATCATATATTGACACGCACCATCTTTAGGTATATGACAAATAGCATTCGTTCTTAAAATACGCATTTCAAAATAACGTTTTAAAAACGAATTGTACAACTGCTATTTGTCATATATCTAGAGTTGATGTGTATTATTATCTCGACATCTAATCGGTCGAAAATCCAGAGAAACAAATACTCAGGTCATAAATCTGTGATGACCTCAATCCGATATATGATTTTAGCTTTTTGTGAACGAATCTCAGGTTCAATTAAAAAATACTGGATCGTTCTGTACTAGGTAGGGGCTCTGGTTAAGCGATACCAGATTGCTTTCGACTCATTATGATATTAAACAATACTGGATCGTTCTGTGCCAGGTAGGGGCTCTGGATAGGCGATACCAGATTGCTTTCCACTCATTATGATATTAAACAGTGCTGGATCGTTCTGTACTAGGTAGGGGATCTGGATAAGCGATACCAGATTGCTTTCCACTCATTATGATATTAAACAATACCGGATCGTTCTGTACTAGGTAGGGGCTCTGGTTAAGCGATACCAGATTGCTTTCGACTCATTATGATATACACGTTACTACGTTAGCCGCGGCGGCAGCATCTTATATGGCTTCTTACAACAAATTCAAATATTATATTACCTCCATTCAGAGCGTGCGTATTTCATTGAGAGTGCCGGTTTTTTTTTTAGCTAGAACTCCTATCTGCCATGAAATTCAATATTAATATTAATATTAATTTAAAATTCTTTTCGATTTATGTTAATTTATTTTCTTGTGCAGTTTTTTACAGAATTAGAAAGAAATATTACTCGAATTCAAACACCAGACAAACAGCCAAGAATGGCCGAGTGTTTTCAAGATTTGATGGAAAATGTTGAACGATCAATGACATCCAAAAACAGAGATAGGTATGCTTCTTCTTAAATTGTAACATGTTTTGGTATTAGTAATACCGTGTGGCTTTGGAGGAGCTCATATTTTGATACTGATATAAAATGCTTCAATTTACAGTTTGATACCTCATTTGCCAAAATCTACTAAGTATTAAGCTAAAAGGAACGCCAAGTTTGATAGTATTATAATGTAGTAAGTTATAATGTATAATGTATAATGTAAAACATAATGTAGTATTTTCAGCAGATTTCAGCAGCAGAAATCCTTTATTTTTGGTTTCATTGAGTGTAACTCAGTGATTTTCGGTAGATTTTGGAAAATGAGGTATTAAATTATCCATCATGGCATGAGAAAGCACCCGACCGTGCGACCGATGGTCGCAGGAATTTTTTCGAAAAATGGTCTTGCAGGAAGTTTTGTAGATTTTGTCGAAAGTTACGTTCCGTATTGTGTTAAATTGCCAATATCTTGCAGGAAATTTGTAGCCAATATTTTTTTGGTCGCAAACACCAAATAAAAAGTTCTAGCCGTGTTACCCACTGAAGCTTTTTTACATAGGAATGTTAAGTTTTATAAGAACAAGAACAAAATACTAAAATTGATTTTACCACATTAAGAAGTTTTAATTAAAAAAAATTTAATTTTACGACTTTAAAAATCTTTTTTATTTAGAAAAAATACAAAGATGTTCTTGACTACTGATAATATGTTATTCTTTAGGTTTACGCAAAACTTGGCACAATTCAGAGGCTTGGTTAAAAGTCTCACTACAAGTGCACCTGTATCGACTTCAACGACTGGAATAGAGATGATGGGCTATGACATGTAGTCATTACCAGGGTCAGTAGAGTTTGTACAGTATAGTAGATACATAAAAGATCCTAGAAAGATAAAAACCTTCAGCGAAAAATTATTTTGACAAAATTAACAGGAATATAAACAAATTAATCAGAGAATTTGTAAATGTTTGTCAAAGTCAGCTTTATTTCTATCATTGGAGCTTGCTTTGTGAGAAAAACTGAATAAGTTGAGTAAGGGAGAAGTATTTAAAACAAAATATTAAGTTCTGAATATGACAATATCGCAGCCAAGCAAATCATAATAAAGGTAACCAAAAAAGTCTTTCTTTCTCTGACAAGAGATAGACAAAAGACTACGTTGTGAATATGACAATATCATTTGTCAATGTAAAGAATACATTTCACACCTATCACGCAATCAAACAAATCATAATAAACTAATCCATAAAAGTTTTGCTTTCTCTGACAAGATATAATTTTGTATGAACAAAATACTACGTTGTGAATATGACAATATCGTTTGTCAATGTAAAGAATACATTTCACACCTTTAACGCAGCCAAAAAGTCATAATAAACGAAAATAAAAAAGGTTTTGCTTTCTCTGACAAGAGATAATTTTGCAAAACAAAAGACTACGTTGTGAATATGACAATTTCATTTGTCAATGTAAGGAATACATTTTACACCTGCAACGCAGCCAAAAGTCATAATAAACTAAACCGAAAAAGGTTTGCTTTCGTTGACAAGCGGTAGCTTTCTATGAAAAAGAGAATTCTGTCAAACAATTCTGTTCTGAATATGATGATGTGATTTGCCACTCTGAGGAATAGATTAAACTCGTTTCAACATGCAGCGAAGCAAATCGCAGCTGCTAACAACATTATGAAGTTGTTTTGTTCAGAGCATTCAGGTGTTTAATATATGTTTTTAGATTGTAATTTGCATTGTCCAGTGCGAAACATGAATTCTTTTGTATTTGCAGTGTTTTGTCTTAACCCTTTCAGTCCGAGATGGGCTTGTGATGGCCCATTGATATGCAACGAAAACTTCATATTTTCATACAAACGTAGACTGGATTTCTAACTCATTTCAAAGACTTCCTAAATTGGGTTTTTCGTGTTTGTGCCACCCATGTGAAATAAAATGTATACCTTAAACCGCCGATTATGAGCCCTGAAGCTATATTAATTCGTAAGCATATTTTGATGGACTTATATAGGGGAGGCTCATATACGGGGGGGACTATATAAGTAAATTGATCTTGTTCTGCATTTTGTACGTCGAGTAACAGGTTGAGAATACAAATAGAATAAAATACTCTGTACAACGAATGTTTGTATTTATATTTGAATATACACAACGTTTCGGCCTTATGTCAGTGGTAATCTTCTGATAAAAACTAAAGATACATTTTGTTTTTAAATAGTGATTAGCAATGTGCAGATTTAAATTAACAAAAGCAAGAAATAAATTGTAGAAAATTGATTGGTTTATATATAGACGGGGGGGGGGGGTTATATTGGGAGGGGTTGTATACGGAGTGACCTTAATGTTTGCAAGTTGATGGGCTTATATAAAGGGGTGGCTTCTAATCGGAGGTTTTCGGTATATAATTTACCCGTTTATTAGAACTAAATCTGGGAGTGAACGTGTAAATATTCTGGTTATTGGCATATTTTATAGCAGGCAATGGTAGATGTGATAGAATGCTGTTAAAAGCTGCTAAAGATTGGAGAGCTATTGTTTTCAACATAACAATGGAGTACGAAAATTTAATTAAAAAATTTAATAAACTATCATCGTTTTAAAAAATATTCTCCAGTTCCAACTAAACTATAATGTCATCAACCATTTGTCATTTGACTGTCTGCGACGAGCTGTTATTGTTGTTCAACTGACCGCGAGACAACATCAGGTCGTACTAGATTATGTGTGCGATGTTATTGCGCACACATAAAGCCACTGCATTGTGTACAGTACAGACAGTGCGGATCTTATCTTGCCAGCCATGCGAATTTTGAAACTGGACACGAAATAATGAACTTTGCACATATTTGAATATTGAGTAAACTGATCTGTTTTTTAAAATTCTTGGGCTGTGAAGATAATTTTGAAATCGACCATAAACATTTTGTCGCATGATTGGCTGTCCAACTCTGACACGAATCCGCGACAAGCAGATGTCAGTCGTGTTTTTTGCCGTGGGTGGAGATAGGTTTCTGTTTTTTCGTTGGTGCTTCACCTAAACTTGAAAAATTTGAGTAGTTTGTTTACTCTAAATCAAACTTTTTGATTGAGGCTAAAGCTGCTATAAAATATCACTTTATCGAACCTTTCCAAATTTCTATAAAATTTTTCATCGCTTTGCAGCATCGCCACCACACTAATCCATCAATCGTTTAATTTCCGTTCAAATGTTTGTAAATTTTAAATTTCGTTAATCTTGAAGAAGTGCTGTGTATGCCAGTTTTTTGCTAGTTTATATAAATATTTTTGTTTTTGGCAGGTGCCATGATTGTTCCAAGGAAGGATTTTGGAACCACAGAGGAAATATCAAGGCTTAACATCGACAGACGAAATATCGATAAACGAAATATGAAGATAATGCCAAAGAACTCCATGCTAATGAGAGATGCTATCCCCGACAGCGTGATAAATGAAACACGAAAGTGAAACATTTCCAGGTATAAAGTAGTATGTTGAATGTTAGTGGCCATTTACGAAAGATCACAGTAGTGTATAAAAGAGGGATGGTGGTCATTTGTGAAAGACCACATGCTAGAAATTCAAGGTTCATCACGAGCGGAAGCTAACAGATATCCATACATACGCTAGAATAAATTTATCGTAATTAAACTCTGTTTTGTGTTTTCTTATCTTTGTGTCAGGCACGAATCATTTTGGAACTGATGTGAATTTTTTACAATTGGCTGAATATTTGTTTGTTAGTTTTTGTTACATACATTTTAAATCTTGTGTTTGAAACACAATTCTGAAATTAAACGTTACTTAATACGAGCAAAGGAGATTTTTGTATTTCGTTTCTAAGTTGGCTTGTTTACCTTTTGAAATATCCAATAAATTTCCAGCATTCGGGATCACGTAGTTAAAAGTTGTGATTTGGTTGGCTAATCTCAGAGTGTAAACAAACTCATTGGTAGATTGATTCAAAATTCTCTCATGCTTTTAATGACTGGTTAAAATATCCTTTAGTAGACTTGCTTGGAGATAAAATGATGATGAAATTCAATTTGGACACCATTGGAAGAAATTACAAATATGAAACATTTTGGCTTGATTAACTTTATTCTAATTTTTTTTTAAGTCTTATCAACTCTTTCATGAACGAAGGAACCAAATTTAAATTTTAAATTTAACCATGCAATAGATATTAAGTGTACAGAAACGTTCAATGTTTGGAGGACTACACCAAAGGACAACTCAACCTTCATGTATTTTTAGCAACTTATTTACGCTAGGCGAATATGAATAGCTAAAACTTTTACATATAATAAGAAAAATAATACATTATAAGATTTTATTTACGAATTTATAATAAAATTTAAGGCTAGGATTATGCGTTGTGCTTCTTCCTTGGCGGATCAAATGAAATAACGTCTGATCTACCGCAGACTCGAAAAAGGATGCCATGTTCCCACTTCGATTTATCCCACTCTACGTGTCCTATATTCCGTGTTTTGATTTTGACGAAAGAGAAACAAGTGGGAAGACCAAAGTCAGAAAACGGAATGTAGGACAAGCGGAGTGAGATAAATCAAAATTGGGAATATAGTGAAAATTTACTTTTTTTTTAAAGCCCGTCCTCCGGTGCAGCTTCCATTTTCATGCTCCGATGTCTGCCTTGTCGAGCTTAGCCAAATCTATCTGACTCGATCTTTGTAAGACTGCAAGCACGGTAAAGACTTGATTATCGCTATGTTATACCTATTATGAAAATAATCCACTCACAGACAACAAAAAATTGTCATGTGATCACAATGCAGCGCTGTGATTGGAGCAAAAACAAAATTGGCCAGATTTTGAACCCAAATAGCACCATAAGCACGTGGCATGTATTTATCGATAAACACTACCAAAGACAAGAACTCAGCCTGCTTTGTAAACATAGTCATCGCAATCCACAGTTACATTCTTCGTTTTCCCAACTTTTTTTAAAGTTATTTGAAGATGGAAATGTTTTCTGACTCTTTGACGAACAAAATGAATCGAAAAGAAAGCTGTTTCAAACTTTCATAGCTGATTAAGTGATAGCTTAACTATTTTTTCGTTTTTTTTTTAGTACTTATTCTACTCCTGACAGCGCTGCATTTTGCTGATCTGCCCTTGTTAACCATGGCACTCCCGGATTCATTGCAAATAAACAGGCAAATGCTATCCAAATTATCATTGAGTAAGGGGGTTGGTGCAAGAAAACCAAATCAATTCACACACACAAATAGGAGAGAAATAATTTACCCCCTGAAATTTTGACTATTTGCCATGTTTATTAACGGGTTACATAGCTTTTCCAGGGTTGAAAGGGTTAAAAAGACAATTAATGTAGTTAAAAAGACAATTAGCGTTTTGTCAGAAATCATTTCATTGTTATATTTTGTTACAGTTGGCATGTATTGCTTGAATATTTTTAAAATACAATGACGCAAAGCAGAACGCTTTTGTTTTTATATCCAGTGCTTCCGCAGCCTGTGTGCAGAATACTTTCATGATACTTTCATGCGTAGGAAGAAGAGAGACTTGCTTGTGTGGAGGAGAAAGAGAGAAGACCAGGCCTCCGCAGAGCGAGGCTCATTATATGTTCGTAATAGGGAGTTTAAGATCGACAAAAAAGAAAAGTTTTTAAAGTCGAAATTACATCATCATTCCTCAATACTACCAAAATAACGACAGTTTTAAACCAAAATAACCAAAATAACGACAATTCCGAAATTCCAGCACAATCAAACTTCGATGATTTTTGAAACATCTAAACTTTTTGTGGGTCACCCCATAAGATAATTTCAGAATTTAATTACATATTCCACATTCTATATTTCACATCCATATTCCACATTTCATACTCCAACATTCCATATTCCATGTTTTAGATATATCCTGCATTGATCAAAATACATTTGCTAGAATTGTCCAGTGCCTTTCTCGTGTTGAAATTGAAAGAAGATTTGGCAAACACAACAATTTTCCCGTGTAAAATTTGCTTGATGAGCCAGAGAAAGGAAACTGCGCAATATTTTCCAAAAATGTACGAAATTTTTTTCTTTCAATTTTTTCCTTTCCTTATGATATACCGGGTGTCCCAAAAAAGGCTACAGGTTTCCAAGGCTACAGGTTTCTGTGAAGGTGCTTCAACTTTGATATTTTCATTTCTACTTGGGTGTTATAGAAGAGGTTTCAACTTGAAGTTTAATACCTTATTTGGCAAAACTCCCTCAATGATAACTGAGTTACGCCAAATGTAAGTGCAAATTTTGTGTTCCTGCAAAACCAGAGGTTTTGATGACGATTTTAACGTCAAAATCTGACCAGATGAATTTCTTAGTGCATTTTGTTAATCAAATTCTGAATCAACCATCCCAAAGGAAATTAGATTTACTCAATAATCAAAATATTCCACATAGCTGCTTTGGAGTGGTGTCATAAGGTTTCATAAGGTATCCTCCTTAACCTTGTCAGATTTCTCTTTTTTTCTTAGTGTCATTGTCTTCAACCAGAAATTAAATTTTAAAGTATCGTTGTGTGTTGCCATTCGTTGATTAATACTGTTCAAATGTTAATTTCAAAGCTCATTGGCCATTAAAAACTAATTTTCAGCAGTACGCGCTTTTTTGAAAAAAAGAATTCATGGTAAAAAACGGAATTTTTTCATATACATAGTACTAAAAATAATTTTTTTTTCATATATCATTAAGAAACTTTTAAGAAACTTTTACTAATTTTGGTTAAAAATGGGGGGAAAAATAAAGACAATTTCACTAATTGAGCCTTAGCCAGTTTCACTAGTTGAGCTTTAGCCAGGTTTCTTATAAAAAAAGTGTATGATAATGAAAAGACCAACCTCTGGTTTTGAAGAAGCCTTAAATTTTCGTTATTTTCGGCATAATTAAACAGGTGTTGTGGCAAGTCCAGGAATAATTCAGCAGTTATTTTGATGATTTTGTCAAACTAAGGTATCGAACTTTAAGTTAAGTTAATCTTTTATTAAATTCAACCAGAAACAGAAATATTAAAACTACAGCTCTTCTTTTAAATTTTTCAATAAAGCTTGGTTTATTTACCAAACCGCTCAGTTAAAAGTTAAAATTCGGTCACTTTTTATTAAAATTTAAAATTAGCAGCGTTGCGAAAGATCTTTCTCCTTATGTTTTATTCAAGATATCAAGATATCCAAGAGTTTTATTCTATCTGCTTGGATAATTTGCAGGTCTATGCGTCACACAACACAATCTTAAAATAAACACGTGCATTGCATAACAAATGTTCAGAATGTCGGCTTGTGACGTAATGGTGTGACCTATAATAGTACACGTGCCATTTTCCTGCCTGGGAGGGGGGTCCCCGAGAATACTCCGGATCTCAATGAGCGAAAACTAGCAACCCACTACAACCAGGGCCAGCATATTTCCCCTAATGATGGGGTTGAATATATCAACAAATATGATTATTTCCTTCCGTAAAAGAGATCTTGTTAATGTTAGACAACTCGAATCAGGCTTTGTGTATGGCTATACAGATCTCTAAAAATCTCTTTCTAGGAATGAAGCATATATGAGACCATACAAAATAATGTTAGTATCCCCCGGGGACTGGGGCAACGTTTGCAGCAAACGGACCAAAATTCCCCGACTATCTCCGGTGACTCCCCTCCCGGGCAAATGAATGACATATGCATAACAAATGTTCAGAATGTCAGCTTGTGACATCACATGCCTCATAGTTGTTATAATAAGTTTCACAACTTCACAGTGTTTACGCATTGGTGAACAAAGGAAGTAAATAATTAATCTGCACGTTATCTGGGGGTAGCCGCTTTTAAATACGTTTGAGCATAGTTTATGACTATGGTTTCAGAAAACAGACGAACAACACACATAAAGGTGATATGCTCCAAGAGAAAGCTTTCAATCCAAGAAAGATAGCGAACACCTCAGATCATTCGAGAAGTAACAGTCCCGAGCAGCAGATTATGCCGGAAGCCGTCGAAGACGTTCGAAATCATTATCTCACGGAAAGAGCGGCCTTAAAAGGGCGACGCAATGCCGTGCTGGAAAAATCTATCAAAGGGCAAATTTTCAAGGATAAAAGCTCTGGTGTCTTTTGTCGCAGAGGACGAACGCATGGGAGAAAAGATAGTTGGGACGATTATGAAATCTGCCTCATGATGCGCGCACAATTTCCTTCTGCATACAAGCAAATTGAAAATCAAAGGCTATCGACCATTTCTGTGTCCTTGCCGAATATCGTTGTCAGCAACTCAGAAGAAACTGAATTCAGTGTAAACAACATGGAGAAATAACTTCAAATTGATGATAGATGGGCTGTGATATTTCGTTTAATGTTGTTGAAACACATATCAGATCTTTAGAAATCGTAATAGATCTGTAAACATGACTGGTTTTGGAGTAGTCATCAACATAAAGGTATTGAAGAAATCGTCAACATAAAACAGTAAGGTATTGAAGAAAGTATTCTTTGAAGAATCTAAAATAATCCTACAAAGTATCAGATTTCTCTTCGATTATATCAAAAGGAAAAAAGATTTAACAAGAGAAAGAGAACGAAGCTTTATACAAAAACTTTGGACTGGAAAGGGCGATTGAAAACAGAAATTAAACTATTTCCCAAATAAGAAGAAACGAAGGAGGTTTCATCCAGCATCGCATGTTGTCTTGGATGATTTTAAACACTGGATCATGATTGTAGATTTTGGATTATTTGTAACATGTGAAACACAGTTCAAAACTGTCGTTACGTGTAGTAAAGTAGGAATAAATAGTTAAAGCTAGCCTAATTATTTTATATGATTGTTTTATAGAAAGAGTGTGTTTTGAAGTTTTTTTTATGTGAGGTCACATACAGTAAGAACCCGGCAATAGGAAACTGACTTATACGAAACCACAGGCTGATTTTATATTGAAAACATGTCAGATATATTGAAAATTGATTTTAAAAGAGTTAATTTTAATGATAGAAATCATTTCAGATAATAGAGGAGTATTACTATGACTGTTATATCACATTATTGGAAGTACACATGAGCCAAACTCCATCTAACTTACCAAAATGTTAAGAAACCCAGACAGGCTGATTTTAGAAAACATTTCGTTATTATCTGAAATCACAGCGTCTCGTCGCATCTTATCTTTCTGCGTTTCGCAAACCTTTTTGGCGATGACAGAAATTAGACGTTTTTGTGCTGTTCATATTTTTGAAGACTTTTTGTTTCTTGTTTTCATACATTAAAGTTTGCCCTTCTAAACCTGGTTGCTCTGCTAAATTATGGATACAACAAACAAACCATATGGTTTGGTTATTGTTTGGTTTAACACTTTCACCTTCATAAGGAAATTATTTTCTCAGAAATTAAATGGATTTGAGACTTGGAAATATAAAGACATTTACGGGTCATTCTTCGAAATTATCAGACTAAAAGGTAAAAATAATTCTCAAATATAGTTTTTAACTATTAAAACGTCGAATTGAGAGTTACAATATTCAGTAAATTGACACTTCTCTCTCGATTTGGAGAGAAATAAGGATATGTTATGCCTGTAAGAGCAACCTGCTGGTGTGAATACCCGCTAATGCGTATTGAAGTTTTTAAGCATTCAGCAATAAATTCATTGTTTTGCCACGTTTCTTTGTTTGGTTGTTATCTTTGTTAAATCTGTTCATGTTTCTCGTTATAAATTCATTCATCACAGTAGTTCATGATAAAAAATATTAGCATGGGAACTTGAAATGTGAAATGATGCAGTGTTGTAGAATGGGAAAAATTATTTCGTTTGCTGAGCATACTACATCACTTTTTTATATATTCATCATCAATGACCTTGAACCCAACACTGATATGACATCAGGTTTGATTTCACAAGGCTCTCTCCTTGGGACTATTGCTATGGGCAAACACCGAATTGAACATATATCGGGTTGGATTCCACAAGACACTCTTCTTGAGGCCATTTCAATGGGCAAACACAGAATAGTAAACATATATCAGGTGAGTGTCCATAAGGCTCTCCTCTTGGGACCAGCGATAAGGTGGGATTCCACAAGGCTCTCCACTTGGAACCATTGCTATAAGCAAACACCGAACAGTGAACACATACAGGTGGAAATCCACAAGGCTCTCTTCTTGAGATCTTTGTTATGGGCAAACACCAAATAGTAAACACATATTTGGTGGGATTCCACAAGGCTCTCCTCTTGCGACTATTTCTATGGATAAACGCCGAATAATGAATATATATCAGGTTGGATTCCACAAAGCTCTCCTCTTGGGACCATAGATATAGACAAACACCGAATAGTGAACATACATCAGGTGGGATTCCACAAGGCTCTCCTCTTGCGACCATTTCTATGGACAAACACTGAATAGTGAACATATATCAGGTGTGATTCCACAATGCTCTCTCCTTGGGGCCATTGCTATTGGCAAACACCGAATAGTAAACACATATCAAATGGGATTCCACAAGGCTCTCTTCTTGGGGCCATTGCTATGGTCAAACATCGAATAGTAAACACATAGTTGGTGGGATTCCACAAGGCTCTCCTCTTGGGACCAGCGATAAGGTGGGATTCCACAAGGCTCTCCACTTGGAACCATTGCTATAAGCAAGCACCGAGCATTGAACATATATATCAGGTTGGGTTCCACAAAGCTCTCCTCTTGGGACCATAGATATAGGCAAACCCCTAATAGTGAATATATATCAGGAAGGGTTCCATAAGGCTCTTCTTTAGGGGGTTTCATATAGACAAACACCTAACAGTGAACATATATCCGGTGGGATTTAACAAAGTAGAATTAAGAATTTTCCCAAGTTTGGCTCTCAATATTGTTGCAAGATTTGTTTCACTTTGTAAATAATTAATACTTAAACACATAGTCCTGTTTTGTAGAACACCGTAAAATAATTACAAAAGCTGTTTTTGCATTAATCAAAACAACCTTTTTAAATTAATCAGTGGATTGTATTTGCTAACATAGTAGACTGCGCTTTCAAATAAAGTTTGCATTTACGTCATCGTTGCATACTGAGATTATCAAGCTTTTCTTGTTGACTTTTATGTTTCAAAGTAATTTTCGTTTTGTGGTTCTGCTGTTAAGAGTTAAAAGAAAACCAGGATATTTAGCGCTGCGAGAATATTTAGCTCCTTGTAGCTAATGTTTATATTTTGACATTTAAAAACATTCTTGCTGAGCACATTTCTATAAATGTCAAATAAATATTCAGAATCTTTAATTTTTCCCTGCAATAAAAGTTTTTGTCATGCAGCTGTAGTTTGATCTATAACGGTTGATAACGATGAAAACAAGCAGTGGGTTATAATAAAAATCAATGAATAAAACATGTCAGATATATTTTAAGAACGAAACAGGGCTTTTTTAAAGATGTTTTCTCCACGATGGTTTATTTTTGCATGCCCTTGTTAACACTTTTGGCAAGGTGACCCCAGTTTGACCTAAGTCAAATCCATCTTCACAGTTGGGTTATTTGAATCCAGGGCGAATCTAGGTTTTGGTGTGTCCACACTGCGAAGATCTTACTTCAGGGGTTAGTGTAACCTCTGACAAAAACAGCTGTTTCCGCGATGACACACGCCAGAAAACAAACCAACTAAAAAGAGAAATTTACAACAATAACAAAAAGATGATAAAACGAATATAAATTGTTAGACTATAAACGTATCAGGGCGCAGTTGGTTCTGTTTGGTTATTGCGTTTGAAGAATACAAGGAACGGGTATTGGAAATATTAAAGATATTGGTAATTAAATCTGAAAAAAGCTGGGGGCTAGGGTTCATGAATATGAATTGGAAAAGATCTTTGTTACTTAAATGTTTTGTTCTTGGAAACACAATATTTCTGTAAGAAAAAATATCTGATCTTTCGGATTCATATTGGGCACAATCCAGAAGAAAAAGTATTTGTAAGAGATTTGACAATGGAAATGACATTAGAGCAATAACTCATCCTATCCTCTCACTATTTTTTCCTACTTATTGTTTCCTACTATCCATGCTGCTACAGAACAATAAAGATGCATGGGTGATAGGAAACCAAAAACATAAAACACCACGATTCCTATTACCCGTGTTCTCAGACTAAACTTTGTTCACATAATCCAATTCAAAAATCAAAAACACAACATCTCAACACTTCCAAAAAGTTTCGTAAGGGCGGAATAAGAAAAGTTGGATACTCTATGCAGTAATAAATTCAAATTTTAATAATCTTAACAAAGATGGCCTCGTGGTGGTGTGTGTGGGGGGGGGGGTGTGACACGCCTACCTGGAAATGTAAAACGGTATTTACTCAGCGATTTCATCATACTGAGCTTACTATTTATCGGCAAATGTATAATTTTTGGTTTACAAAAGCTTGTATGTGTCTTTACTAGTTAAAACAGTGCTCAATGCCATATAGGCAGAGCAAGTTATATAACAGGATTGAGAGTTGTCTGATGATCGCTGTGTAGCGTGAAACTCCGAGTAACGACACAGAATGTAGTCTGTCTTCTTGTCTAAATCCTGTTATAATTTTTTGTTTATATTTTATTAGGCAAAATTTACGTGAAATCCCTTTCACAATTGTCTGGGGGAGGACCTGAACCGTAGCATACTTTTTGTCAGTTTTATTACCATAACTCCTCGACTGCATTTGGCCCTTAGAAAGTGAGCTCTAAAATTGATAAGAATTCGCAGTTATCGAGAAAATGTTCTCGCCGGGCCGGAATCTTGGTAAGGAAAACAAAAAAGAGAGAACTGTTACGAAGATAATTTCTTAGTTTCAGCACTCTTTTTGCAGGTATATTCTATGTAAAATCATTTCAGTTGTTAATTTTTGGCAGCAATGTCAAGAACCTCTTTCACCATTCTTGCAACACCATCATGGATTTCGTGAAACTTCGTGTCACACATGAATGCAGGAGTTGTCACAATTTTGTTCTTCTCGTCTACGTGAATTTCCTTTTCGTTGCAGTTAAAGATCATTTCATCAGAAGTTAAATAATTTAAATAATAATTTATTAGGTCAAGGTTTTTCACGGGTTTTAAGAATCGTGGCGTGGGTTTAATTTTTTCTTTTTTTTTGGTTTGCCACCATCGATGCATTATTATCGTGTTCTACAACCCATGTTTGTTTTCACGATTCCTAAAGCCCGTGGCAATTTTGCAAACGACCAGCGAAGATTAATGTCGAAGAAAAATACTGCTTCATTTTCAGATGAATTTCAATACTCTTACCTCGTGTTATTGGGATTGCTGCCCCCAACCCCCAATTTCCTGCTCTGAAGCCGTATTTGAGATATGTGAAAATAATTGAAAACCTTACGGATCACGGCAGCAATTGAAAGAGTTAAGGAATATTCTAGTTAATACAAAGTTAATACAAAGTAATCCTCGTTGTCTGACACTTCTAATCGTTTTCGAATTATGTCTTACTATTTTGAATTATAATTTTTAACAGTAACATTTCTTTGCACCTAAACTCCACTAACCACTCTACTGGTGAAATGGCTGTTCTGGGACTAATATACGCTTCAACTGGCACAATTAAATGAAAAACAGTTGAAAACAATATTATATTTAACTTAAAAACAATCTACCCTAATGAACTCTAATAACAGTTTCTTTTTCTTACAGCTTTTCCAGATATTTCTTCACTCTTACACGCTTTCTACATCTATCTATCAATGAAAAATTCTTTTTGCGTGCGTAACTTTGAATAATTGATAATAAAATATTAAGTAATAAAATTTAAATTTACATCAATATTCATGTAACTCTAAATTTCATTACTTCATATCTTATTAACATCTATCTATCGTACGCCATATTCTATTATCCTATCTGTAACGATTTTCACACTTTTTCATCACTTGATAACGGGTCATGCCCGAAACTTTATGTTTATATATATGGTATATATGCAGACAATATATTTTTCACTGTATATTAAGTTACTATGTGAAGAATTTGGATTCAATACTTTCGGACAATTAATTTCGGACAAAATGCATATACATTGTTATAAATATCGATAATTTGATAAAACAACAAATAAATAAATATCTGTTCGGACGACACTGCCTTGTCCGAAATGTTTATGTGTTAAGTATCTCCTGGACTACGAGACTTCTAAACAGACTAAAAAACAGAAAGAACAGACAAAAACAACTTCTAAAAGGAGAGAAAAAGACTGCCAGACTTCCACAAGTCCAGCATTAATCTGGAACCAAAGCTATCAGGAAATTTGTATAGATTAATCCTGCTTAACCTTAAGAAATATTGTGTCTATCGTAAAGCACAACTCGATGAGTCAGCTGGTTTCTAGATTTGTAAACAGTAAACAAAAGTCAGTCAGTAAACAAATTAAATAAAAATAAAAATATGTTCCTGCGGAGTATTTAACTGCGGAGTAATTCAGGCAGAAAATCCCAGACAAAACAATCCTGAAAAACCACCGAAAACAAGATTATCACGTCTCGCCGAGTTTAAAATGCAAAGGCTTGACATTTGAAAACAATTTAGTGTTGTTATCAACAGTAAAAACCACGTAACCGATGCAATAATTTTACTGCCCGCGAAAGGAGAGGGTATGAGGGAGCGCCAACATCGAAGGTACGAAGGCACGCTATAAATTTGGGCACGCGGGAACAAGATGGTCAGTGGGCACGTAGGGCACGCTATTTAACAGACTCCCGCAAAAATACACGTAATATTCTTGATCAGCGCAAGGCTTGCGTCGTATTTCTTCAAAGAAAACGTAAAAATACAGCTTTACACGTTCCGCATCATGCAGTCTCTTGGATATAAAAAATAAGTTAGGCCAATTAAAAAAACCGAAAAGGATACGTCAACTTGTTTTGGGATATGGACAGATCCCATTGCACCAACTGCTCCGCATGCACCAGAAAATGGCCATCGGCCGCCATCTTCTGACTCTTGTCCCATGGTTACTTCACACCCTGTCACAACCTAACAGATGAGAGTAAACAACATTCGTTAATTTGGACCCTGAGGAAAATTGTATATTTTATAACTTTAACATTCACACGACCGAGTTTTAAAAAAAGGTTCTTGACAGATACATTGTTCCTTACGCAAACTAACAGCAGATAGATAGCAACAGCAGATAGCTTATTTAAAAATATTAAAATATAAATGTAACCAATAGCAGCTTCGATTTCATTTCATTTCATTTAAAAATCTACCTTTTCACTTTTCACACGAAACTCAAATTTCTCCTCTTATAGCCTCTACAATAGAGCTCTATCGTTTGTTTTCCCCGCCCTGGGGGGGGGGGGGGCGGCCAACGGGCTATTGAAGAGATATTTCTGCCCCATGGACGGGCAGAAATTATAGGTGCATAATACTGAGGCAGGCCTAATAAGATTGTGTTTGCCCAAGAAAAAATCACGCAATAGGCAAAAGTGTTTTTTTACAGGGGAGTAAAACTGTGGAATAAACGAGAGTAAAAATATTATAACATAAATATACTTTACACCAGATAAATCGAATTTAAAATCTAAATACATAAAAATCTTTTTAGTTTCCCACGAAGGTATGAGATGACACAAAAAGTATAGTCAAAGAGCGGGTGTAATAAAAAGATAACCTTTGCCGAGGAGAAAAAGAGAAACTCAATAAAGCTTGGGATGAGTCACTGTTCGAAACTTATGATGTCTAGCGTTCAATTGACGCTTAGGGGGAGAGGCGAGGGACATGGGCGTAAATTTGTACAATCAGAAAACTTCGAAGACAAATCTTTGCAGTCTTCGTTTTTCATGCCCTCCATGTTCTATCCCCAAAGGTCGAAATATGTTCGTAAATTTTTAGGTGGACGCTAAAATCGGAGGAAGCTTCCAAAAGTTAATGTACATTGGACGCAAGGTATCAAAAATGTTTCGAACTTTGAAATTTTGGATAAAAGGAACCTTCAGCAAAGATCTCCTGTCTCAACCCCCTGTGATTCAGTGACAACATACCTTTGCAGCCAGAACAGGGGCAATGCAACATAATCTGAAAGGAAGAATTTTAAATAATGTTATTGAGCATTATGTATCAAAGATATTCAAAAGGACGAAAAAGGGTCTTTTGTAAATTTAAAAGCAGTAGTTTGTGACCCAACCATTTGTATTAAAAAGTTTAGGAGGCCCTATTTGTTTCTTGGCTATATGAAAATAAAAATAATAAATAGGACTAAAGTGAAACGAAAGCACAAGTTCCGCCTCTAGTTCCAAATTAATAAGGGAATGAAAATACAGATCAACCTTTCCGTCTCGAACTCCGAACTCTCAATGAAAATGTAAATTTGATTGAGATAGCGAGTTTTCAAGGTAACTAAATCAACACTAAAAGCTCTCAAGGGATATACAGTTGAAGGTTGAACCCAGCTATCTTGAACTCTCAAGGGAAACTAGAATTTGTTTGGTTTAGAATTTTTCATGGTAAACGAAGCTAAATTAACACTAAAAGCTCTCAAGGGATATACAGTTGAAGGTTGAACCCAGCTATCTCGAACTCTCATGGGAAACCAGAATTTGTTTGAGTTAGCATTTTTCGTGGTAAACGAAGCTAAATTAACACCAAAAGCTCTCAAGAGAAACCTTGTTGGCCCATACTTCACCAGTCCTAATTTAACGTCGGCCCTTATATAACACCGGCCCTTATTGGCGCTATTTTTTAGAAGGCCACCCACGACCAAACTCTCACAGACAAACCCCTAATACCACTAAGGGCCAACAAGTGCTAACAAGGCAAACAAAACGGTTTCTTAGCAAGTTCGAGTTTGAAAGGTACAGCCGTATACAGCAAAAGCAAAATAATAACCCTATTGGCTTTTTGGCTGCGTGAAAATTCTTGATGACTGCCTCAACTTCACTGTCGACAGAACAATCAGCTTGCTTCACAGCGAAATTGCATCTAAAAATGGTAGATAGGAAGTAAAATAAGATCAGGAAGAAGACGACAATAGTAACAAATGTCAAAGCCGTTCATCATGTTTCGTTTAGTTATCGGTTAATTTTTACTTCGGTGGATTTAGGTTTTAGGGAATTTCCTAAATTTTTGTTTAAATTAAAAATCAGACAACATTAAATTTAAAAGATAAACTGCATTATTTAAAAAAAAAATACGCAAACACACAGGGGCGTCCCCATAGGGGGGGGGCGTTGTACCCCCCAATACTTTATCTGTCGGCACAAACGAAATTTTTGTCGGCAAATTAAGATATATCCCAAACAAACAAGGCAACTTTCTGTCGGAAATTATTTGTTTTAATGTCGTCACTGGACCACTGATTTTTCAAACATATTAGCAAAAATCCATAGTTGTTTTCTAGAAAAGATCATGACT
>JAYJMH010065968.1:0-11665 GCA_036873815.1 Phacellophora camtschatica | reverse complement strand
CCGTTCCGTTCCGTTCCGTTCCGTTCCGTTCCGTTCCGTTCCGTTCCGTTCCGTTCCGTTCCGTTCCGTTCCGTTCCTCGTTCCGTATTTCAGTAGGAGCCTTAACCAATCGAAGATTTTGAAACTATCCTCTGGGGGGATAAAGTTGACACGCTGTGTGAAAACCCCCCCAAAACGGTAACGGTACGTGGTTGTTGAACTTGAAAATTCATGTTATCAGCTTAAGTGAACTTCTCCTGTAGCCTGTAATATTTACAAATAAATTCTGGCTAAAACATGGTGAAAATACACACCACACAGGAAACTGAAGTGGGTAAAATTATTGCACAGGTTCGTGAAAAATGATGTGAGAAGGTATAAAAAAACCCATTAAACAAAACTTGCATAACAAAATAACAACCGAGCAAGAACAGGGGTTTTTGTTAACTTTTCTACAGCTGCCGTTTTTCTGAGAGATGCCGGAAGCAATCATTTTTCATCCTTTCTAGGTCTGCGAAAAACAGAAAAGGCTAAAAAGGTAGCAAGAGGATACGCCCATAAACTTGTTTCTTATAGCCTAGGAAATGTGTGAATATTTCGTTTTTTCTTTTTCAATTTCTTTACAATTGCAGTTTCAATTTATTTTCCTCCAAATTAAACAGATTGAAATCAACATGAAAACATGATAAATATGTCACCTGACTGCTACTCTAATTTTCGAAGATTTCTAAATTAAACCAAACAATGACTATGAATAGTCTCATTTAGAAATAATTCTGCGATAAAAATTTCTTATGTGCATTTCAAAGAGTCTGCTCGCGTGATTTATTTGTTACTTGTTTTCTCGCCAAAGACTGTCATATGATTTTTCCACTTTCGGTGGTTTGATCATATAGTTGGGCAGGCAAAAAATTTAGAAGAAGAATTGAATTGTTCTTTCAGAAAATTGTTAGTTTTAACTGAGGATAGAATTTCACAACCACGTGCCATTTTGGGGTTTTTCGCAAAGCATTTCTACTTTTTGCCCGCCATTCGACGTCTTGAACCCGGTGCATTTCCATTCAGTCAACACATTTCTTGTTATAACTATGATTATATACTAGTGGCGTCCAGCTTTACATGTTGCATGCCTTAGCAAGCAAACGGTTTTACCATCGATACGATTTTTTGTCAAGACCTCATATTAAATGAAGGATTTATTTCTGCTATATTTAAAAATAGCACGCTTTATTCAAATTTTTCCTAAAGTTTAACTGTTCAGAAAATTTCAGAACTTTTTCGCCAAAATTCCACTATCACGTGAGAAAACAATGCCATATCAGGAAGCCCCTCACAAAAGATTTTAGTTTAACGGCTCTAAATGAGTCTATACTTAACAGACAAACTTGGCATTAACATCGGCATGGTTGAACTTATTTCTTGATTCTTTATCTTTTTATGTACAACACATATTTTCTGCTTACGTTAGCAAAAAATATAATATATGACGCCATACCTTTTGATCACGTTATCTTTCATCAATGAAAGATAAAAATTTATAATTTCTTCCTTGAAACATAACTGATATTCATAATATTGAATTAAAATTGACAAAGTAAATATAAAGCACCAAACAAGTGAATAAAATCAATATACAGAAATGTGCTCCATTTTCAGAAAATTTTCGCCAAAATTCCACTGTCACGTGACAAAATATTGCCATATTTGGAAGCCCCTCACAAAGGATTTTAGTTTAACGGCTCTAAATGAGTATATATTTAACAGACAAACTGGATATTGGCATGGTTGAAGTTAGTTCCTGATTCTCTATCTTTTGATGTACAACACATATTTTTTTGCTTACGTTAACTTATAATTTCTTCCTAGAAACATAACTGATATTCATAATATAGAGTTAAAATTGACAAAGTAAATATAAAGCACCAAACAAGTGAATAAAATCAATATACAGAAGTGTACACCATTTTTTGCAACTTTTCCCAATTATTATTTATTTATAATAATATAAATTAAAGTCTTAACATGGAGGAATTATAACCATATTTCAATAAAATGCTCGTACACATGTTCTTAGTTATAATCTATCACGTTTTAATGAATATGAAATAAATTTAGACTTCGGATCTGGACTAAACCAAAATAGGGCACTTTTTGGAAAAATAATTTTCCGTTTTTGTGAACATGTGGTTGCTAATTAGTCTCTATTGCTTACGCTAATGAAAATTTTATAATTCAAATCATTTAATTACGGTAATCAACGGTGGGGCTTTCAGTGCTGCAAGTTTCAACTTTGTATCTTTTACCAATTTGACGCTTGATAGGGGGGCTCCAAAAGCCCCCCCTGTGATATTCTGTACCTGTCACGACCCCCTGTAAAATAGGGTTAACGAAAAGAAAACGAAGGGTAAAAGTCAATTGTTCATTTAGCACTTGGTGTGAATCCAAATTAGGGGTACCATAAGGAGGAATACCCTCTTTTTTGATAGATTTATAATGATTTACTTTTTACGGTGACTGATATTCAAGTTTATAACTACGCTGATGGTACAAAAATTTATGAAGGAGACACCAGTTAAAAACGGCAATCACAAAAAAGAAAGTGATGCGAAACTGTTATCACAATGATACCCAGATAACTATATGATACCCAGATAACTATATGTTTTTTGGAGCAAAAGATGAAAAGGCAATGGTGAATTGGGCAATTATATATTGAAGAAAGCACAAAAGAAAAATTGTTGGGAGTTACTCTAGACTCCAATATTAATTTTAAAACGCATATTAACAACCTTTACATTTACAAGAAAGCAAGTCAGAAATTCCATGCTCTGGCACGCTTGTCACAATATATAGCCTAGAAAAAACGAAAAACCTTTTTAATACTTTTGTAATATCTCAATTCAATCATCATCCTCTTATATGGATGTTTCATGATGGGAATATCAATAATAAACTCATCAAAATCAATAAAATACACGAGGCGGCACCGCGTATTACTTATGTAGACAGCTCTTCTATTTTTGAAGACCTGCTTTGCAAAGATAACTCGGTATCAGCTCACCAGAAAAGCTTGCAATTAATAATGACAGACGTTTTCAAGACCAAAGCTAATCTCAATCCTAGCTTCATGAACAATATTTTTCTACATAAGACATCAAATTATATTCTCAGGAATAATAACAACTTAGATTTACCTGAAACAAGAACAATAAAGCATGGTACTGAAACGATTTTATCGCTACAAGAACAATTTTGTGGCAAAAATATTACTTGTCAGATCAATAATTACTTATTTTAGTATATTACTGCACATGTGTATACTCTTATTCATTTATTGCATTTAGGTACTCGTTTTGTGACTTTTTCGTACATCAAAATGCCAGCTTTTACAAGCACAACTTTGGAACCTGCAACTACACTGATTTCGACACACAGTTTATTGGCCCTCGCGTTTTAGAAGCATGTGAGGTGGACAAAAACATTTGTGACAAAGATTGCAAATTCTATGTCAAAAAATTGGAATCGCATCGTTGTATGAAAGGCTTCGAAGGAAAAATGAAATACTTCATGTTGTTGGGCCAGAATACTTCTATATCAAAAGCTGTTTTAAAAGCCAGGAAATTGTGCAATGTGAAAGATATTCCTGCAAGTGCATCTCATAAAGGTCAATATGTGATTGATGTTTTCATCGTATTTCTTGTGACACTTTTGGCAACAAACTAAACTAAATTTTATACGCTAACTTTAAAAACATTTGAGCTGCTTTAATTTGTTCCGTAACGCACGTTAGTGATTATTTTAATCTAGTTAATTTTTGTACAGTTACATTGTTTAATTTTGAAATTTGCTTTGGTGGAGGATGATTGTCAAGATCATTTTAGAAAACATCTTGAGAAGGATTTTTAATTCCTGTTGATAAAGTTGAATCATACGGCTTTGCTAGATTTATGTTGAAACAAGTTGTTCTTTAATAAGGTTAAATAAATCATACATTTCAAACAGGTATTACATGCATTGATTGTTTTACTCCAAATAAATCGGCTTTCAAAGTATTAATTTTGTGGCTGAATACTTAAATCTAAAATAACTAGAATATTTTTCATAGCTAATCACCTTGGGGGGGGGGGGGGGCGGGGGGGATAAGTTCAATGTAGAATGAATCAGTCCCTGAAAATTTGGGGTCGCTTTTTGATATGCTTAGATAGTTGTTTCAAGCAAGATTATTTGCGGAAGATGACCTTTGTTAAATAAAAGACTCTTTGATTTTTGGATTCTTTTTCCTTTGATTGAAACTCTGCAAAGGAATATCCTAGGTGAAAATTCTCACTAGAATATTTAATTTTTGGATTTAACGTACGCATTTCTTTCTATCTTGAACAACTGTGAACCGTGACCTGAATTTGGCAAGCAGTGGTCAGGGGCAATTGTCCACCCTGTTGTCGAAATTTTCGAGATAATCAGCACTTTGTGGGAAATGTTCTGAAAAATCTTTTCGTTAGGAAATTTGTGCAACAACTTTCAGCAAAGCGGAGAAGAGATGTGGCTTGGATTCAGGCGGATTAAAAGAAGAGTACAGCTCCTTCATTTTGAATTATCTGAACCCAAAAGAAACAGGAATATCAGATACAGTTACTGCTCGATATTATTTAACCTACATCGCAGCAAGCATCTAATCAGATCCGACTTGCAGCACTGTTATCGTGGACTTTGCAAAATTCCTGTTATATCAGATAAGTCTGGGAAGCTTCGCTATGGAGGGAATCCAGACATCTACATATTTTCTTTTGGATCTTCAGTTAATTGCGCGACTCAATCTTCAGTTCAAAGTGCATTTCCACATCTTTACCGGCGACCGTACCGCTCTGTACCTCTGTCAATATCATCAATAGCATCTACCAACAGGTTGCGAGCGTGCATTCTCAAGAGTAAAGTTGGTAAAAAATGGTTTTAGACCAACCATAGGCAAGAGTTCCCAAAACAAAACGTGTTTGTTATCCTTATATATACTATATGTACATCCTGATTTTGGACAGCCCGTCCAAATAAAACACACTTTCAACTTAAAATATTTGGCTAAAGCTGGGAAGGAGAGCCGAATTATAGATACCTTAATTTAAAATTGTTTTGGCTGGGAAGATTCATTCGTGCATCCTTAGAATAAACAAATGTATAAAAGTAATTACTCTTCTTCATAATTTGCTAGGAATTTGCTCGCCAATGTTTAAAATTATATTATTAGGGCTAAAAAGAGCCACCACTGGAAAGAGTCACCTTGGAGTCATGGCCAGGAAAACTGCAAAAGATAAGGTGTCTAATGCCTCTCTTTAAGATGGTATCATAAAGTTTGAATGTATATTAAATGAACTTTGGTGAGCCCTATGTACCGGGTGTCCCAAAAAACCTTACATGGGCTTTGCAAATATTCTGCACAAATGTGAATATGAAACTTTTCCTAAACACATCTATTAAATAGCCTGATAACATACAAGTAATTTATGACCTCGATTATTAGAAACGCAAATGCAACAGCTGTAATATCGTCATCCATATTTTAAAGTTTTTTTTCAGTGAAAACAACATGTTTTGCTATTGAAGCGTTTCAGGCTCCTAGATAAAAAAGTGTCATCGATTTCCAGTCGGTCAGTTTTCTTCTTTTCAAATCTAGTAAGCGAAAGACTATAAAGCCAACACCTTTTTAGAATTTCCCTAAAACCAAACAAAGCAAACTTTAAATTCTTGATTTTCAGACGGAGATAAGGCTCAGCGCATGACGGAGATACACGATACTCACACTACATCACACCTACTTTACCTAACTACATATTACTACATACGATATGTTAAAGGATCATTAGTATTGGTACAAGGGTACTTGGTCAATATATTTTACTTTGGCTGCATGGCAATGCATACATGCTACAGTTGAGTAATATGACAGATATGACGGACTAATATTAACAGAAGGCTTGCGTAGTTTGCAATTTCAGATATCAAGGAGAGGAATACATGAACCTAAGCTTTATATTGACCAAGTTACCTTAGACCAAAAGAAAGCAAAAATAATTTTTTTTTTTTTTAATTTCATTACGTGTAGCAGGAAACATTTTGTGATCTGGATCCAGTTCCACTCATGATTCAAATCATGAATAATTCACTGCTATCAACTGTTATGCCTGAAGATTTTTAATTGGCCTTACTCCTTCTACTAATAAAAAAAAGATTGGACTTGAAGTTGTGAAACCTAATTTCCAGCCTTTCTGCAAATTGCAATATGCTTCTAAGCTGATTGAAAGGGTGGTTGCAAATCAAATGGTTGAGCATATGAAACAAAATGACCTAATTGAGCCGTTACAGTCAGCTTACAAGCCAGGTCACAGTACTGAAACAGTCCAAAATGATTTATTTGTGGCTATGGACAATCAAAGGGTTTCCATTCTTGTATTACTCAACCTCTCAGTTGCTTTTGATACTGTAAATCATAGTTTGCTTCTCAAACGACTTAAGGTTACTGTACCCATTCAGACAAAAAAAACAGAATTTTTTGTTCAGTCATTGGATATCATATCTCAATAATTTAATTTCATAATTAACATTGTCTTTCATTAAAATTTTAAACTTTCAAATAAATATACCTCGTTTACCTTGGCATGAAAAGTCAGATCAAATCCGACCACAGAGTTAATGTGCACACTTTTGTGGTAAATGCTAATCATTTTCCTAAAATATATTTTGAGTTTACAGTGTTTAACCAAATATTCGATTTAATGAAAGCTTCGTTATTGATTATTATTATTTTGATTTCAAGGCTTGCCAAATTTTATCCATTTGCTTCAGCATGGCATCTAATTTTGATCTTCCCATTTTTAAAACCAAGTTTAATTCTAAGACTGCATTCCTCTGACATTGCAAAATGTGGTTTTTGTGGACCCAACATAACTTGAGGGTTTGTTTTAACAACTCTTCAAAGATGACAAAGATTATTTTTAATTGCTTGTCTTTTGGCATTTTTGTTTGCACAAAGATTGTTAATCGATTTTTGCGCCAATTCTAAGCCATTCTGCTAAAAGCTCGATTTCTCAGGACAGGATTTAGGGACACCATCTAGCATTCAAAAGGCTCCTTGTACCTAACAGGCCAATCAATTTTATTGAAATTTCACACATGGGGTCATAAAGTATTGTTCTTCAAAAGTGTGTCAGGGTTTTTCCCACAATCCAACAGTCCAACTTTTAAAAGGTTTTGAAATAGAAAAAGTCTTAACAATGATTTGAATGTTAGTTATTCCGAGATTACACAAATTATCAAAATTTGCTGACACACTTTGGTTGTTCATGATCTTGAGGACTTTACTGATACATTGTTTTACTTGAATAGCAAAAGGGGAGGTACAAGGAGCATTTGTCACACAGGTGGTAAATTTTGTGTTAAATCCTCACTACATCATTTGCGCTTATACATACAATAATTAACACATTTTTCATGGATTCTCCATTAAATTATACATATAATGATGTGCACATGTACATGATTTATTTAAAAGCCGACAGCATAGAATTAATTTTTGAAAATCACCTCCGGAAGGGGTACAGTAACCTTGATGATAGATGTGGTATGCAGGGAGATGTATTAAGATTGTTTGGGTCATATATTACCTCAAGGCTCAGTATTGGAACCATTTTTGTTTCTGGTTTATACATTGCGTTTAGAAGGTCTTATGCAAAAGAAAGGACTACAATGTCATTTATGCTGACGATACTCAAAATTAAATGTCATTTACACCAAATACTAACTGCACAAGTTTATCAATGAAATAAATTGAAGTGTGTATCAAAGAAATTGCAACATGGATGTTGATAAAAAGCTTAAGGATTAAGATTAATGGAGACAAAACTGAAATGTTAATTATTGGTACCCATAGCAATGAAAGAAACTCTTGAATTAATATATCTATCAACGTTGGTGAAGCAGTGTCAGTGAAGCAAGTGAAAAGGCAAGGAAATTTGCAGTAATTTTTTCTAATAATTTGACACTGAAATCCCATGTGAATCTATTGTGCAAATCAGCTACGTAGGTATCATCTTCACACCATTAACCTTTTTTAAAGGTACCTTACCAAGGAGGCTGCAGAGAAAGCTAATCATGCCTTTTTCATGTCAAGATTTGACTATAGTAATTATGTATCTGTTATATGGATTGACATCATATGAATTATTACTTACACCTTGATAATGGAGACTCTTGCTTAGGAATATTTTTAGATCTATCTAAAGCATTTGATACAATTGACCATTCCATTTTGCTAGCAAAGTTTAACTACTGTGGTTTTAGAGGCAAAATAAACAACTGGTTTTCAGACTACCTCACCAACAGACGGCAATATACATTTGTCAATGGAGTCAAATCCTCTTTTGGAACCGTTACAAAAGGTGTCCCATAAGGATCAGATCTTGGGCCAATACTGTTTATCCTTTATGTTAACAATATAGCCAATTCAATATTAATCAAACCGAGACTCTTTGCTGATGATACAAACATCTTCAGCTTTGGCAGAAATTTAAATGACCTATTTTGGACTACAAACAATGCGCTAAAAAAGCTGCACAATTGGCTGAACGCAAACAAACTGAAAGAAAACACTTCCAAAATGAATTATTCTTCACTTTGTCCTTCTCGTAAAATCTCCGCAGGCAGTTTTACTCCAGTCACTATGGGAGATCAGTTAAAACAAGAAAACAGTATCAAATACCCTGGTGTAAAATTAGATACTAAACTTACATAGGAATCACTTATATAAAAAAAGTAAAATGTTAAATTGTCAAATGTTAATCAACATTTTCAAAAATCAGACATTTTGTTCCCAAACAATGCCTCTTAACACTATATGATTCACTTATTTTGTCTAAAATTAGATAAAGCCTTTGAAGCATACAGTTTAGCGACGATAAAAACACAATGAATTAGATTAGTTTCTAACTAATTAGAAGCTAGAGTAGCATTCAATGTAAAATAAATTGATAATAATAATAATAATGAAACCCCTGCAGACACTACAAAACAGAATACTTCAAATCTTGCTTTTTAAAGATTAAATGTACTCTACAAAAGCCTTAAATAGAGGCCTTTATCCTCAAGCTCAGGGATCTCTATGAAATAAAAATTCTCAAACTAATGCATATTGTCAATAAGGACCAAAATTTACTTCCTAAAGTTTTTAAAAATTACTTCTCTACCAATAAAACCAAACATGACTACAACAGGAGACAAACACAAAAAAACTGTTCAGTTCATAGATCTCACAAAAAATGGGGGGGGGGATAAAATGCTATGCAACAAAGGGGCCCACCTATTATTATTATTTTTAGCAGCCCAAGCTAGTTAAGCATCAGCTTTTCTTGGGTTGCATAGAATATGTGTATGATGTTATGTTAGCTGTAGATGTATTTTATGAAGAAATAAATTGAATTAATTACAAAAGCTGCTGCAAGAATATTGACTGTTATGTAACACTGTTACATAACACCAGTGTTGAAGTAACTTCATTGGTCAAGGAAATGGGCACCTCTCAAATGATGAAGTGGGTCTGGAAGAAATTCTGAAGTGAACATAAAAAAATTGCTACATATTAGTTTATCAAAAGTGCTTGGCAAGTTTTAGCAAGAAATATTAAGATTTTAAAATGCACTTTTTGATATAATCTGCTTCCTGCGATGCAGGCTGGGGCGGATCCAGACTGGTTTCAGTAGTTTTCAGTGTCCGAAATCTATGTCCGAGGATTTCAAAAATTCTGAAAACCAAAAAAACCGGTAGACTAGCTATCAATTTATCAAAGCAGATTGTAAAGTTTTATTGAGAAATATACATATTTAAAGAAGTTATCAAATATTCGTCCCAAATATTTGAATGTCTAAGTACAGTAGTAAATGTCTATATATAAAACGAATGTCTGAATTTCTACGCAAATGTCTTTCTTTTGGAGTGGAGATAACGAACAAATTTTGCTTGGCTTAAATGTTACTTATACGAAAGAGCCAATTTGTCTTTCGATCTTCGAGTGGTGCGGCTCTGTTGATTCCACAAATGTTTATGCCCAAAGCCTGCAGCCATCCTGAGACATGATCGATGCACAACTATAATCTTCAAACAAATACAATCTCAACAAAATATGTTACTTAATATTAACCTACCATTAACTGTACAGAAAGGTTCTGGTGGTGGAGGACGTAACCTGCGTCTGCGACGACGTCGACGGCCCCAAAAATGGCAATCAGTTTCAAATATAAGCAGCAATATAACCAAGAAACTTATCAGTTTTGTGTAATCCATTTTGCACTACATTCAATTGAAAACACATTAGGCCATCGTTCGGTTCCAGCAAGTAAAATAACTGTGTTAGCATGGTGACCATTCAAATTGAAAATCCGCAGACAAACAAATAGACACGAGACTTCCTCCGCAATTATTTTTGGTCAATACGTCATGCTTTAACAAGCTTGGACATACCTCCGTCTATGTGCTCCGACGTTTCTTGCCGCTGCGAGTTCCCCGGTGCGTCGAAGAAAAAACAGTAAACTCAGTCCTGAAGAGCTTTCAGATCTGACACAAAACACAGAGTTCAACGAAGACGAACTGAAAGAATGGTACAAAGGGCGACAAAAGCGGACCAGTCGGAGCCATGGGGGGCCTGCCTTTGTCGCTGCAGCCCCCTAACTTGCAAATATTTGTTCCTTAATTTTTCTAAAAAACACTGCACCAGCTATCCCTTTTAATCATTTATTGCTTGTTCATAGCTGTAAAATTTAGATGACCCAGTCTTGGGAAAGCTTTGTAAGCGAATTCAACATATCCAACCTTGTTTTTCGAACCGTAGCGTACCCTACACAATGAACGAAGAGTTTTCTGAAACCACTGCACAAAAAAGGTGCACAGTCAAACCCGGATGATTATCGAGAGAGGGGTGTACATGGGTTGTTGTATAGGAATATAAAGGAGATGTATATGAAAACTAGTTACTGTATCAAATTAAAGTCTGGGTATTTAATCCCAATAGCTAGCAACATTGGCTTAAAGCAAGGTGCCCTTTAAGTCCTCTGTTGTTCAACATTTTTATTGACGATGTCAGTAAGATATTTAATGATCCAGTTGAACTACACGACATTGAGATTAATCACCTTCTATATGCAGACGATCTTATGATCCTTTCCAAGTCAGCTAGCGGTCTTGCTAAAAGCTTGGAAAATCTTGACCAATATTGTGAGAAATGGCACCTTAGCACAGTGATCCAGGACATGGAATAAATTCGAAAAATTGAAGTTGTAGACATCATAAAACCTTTTACATACAATTAAAGACAAGAGGCTGAGTTATTTGGAATTGAAAATATTTTTGAAATCGTATTTGTAAAAGCCGAGTAATGGCTTTCGAATGTTTTAAGAATTCGATATTTTTTGTTTACATTGCGATTTCCTGTTTTTCGTCAATTTCACATGCAAGTATCCCGATCTTGAAATCTCAATTTCTCCGTTCACATGTGACCGATTTTAGAAACTACTTTCTTCAAAACAACGGTTCCTATCGCACAATAGCTGAAGTTTTTTATTCCCAAAAATGTTAATGCTTTCAACAATTTAAATCATATTTAAAAATATTGCCATTTTACCATTCAAGATGGCGAAAAATAACAACATTT
>JAYJMH010065957.1:0-11666 GCA_036873815.1 Phacellophora camtschatica | reverse complement strand
GAACTGAATTCTTATAAATAAACGAATGTTTGCTTTTTAAAAATCTTCTGAATATACTCATCATTGCTATTACTTGCAGTTTTAAATTTGGATATTAATAGAATAAATAACTTTAGCAATTCCTAAATTTAGTTCAGGCTAAATTCAGCATTTCCAAAAATAGAAGCAACCAAATATTTCCCTCTGTTCCAAAAACGAACAAAACAACAAAGAAATTAAATTAGAAGAACCAAATTGGAAAATTTGACTCACTTCGTGTTTCAGTTCTGGTTAAAAAGAATACCATCACCATTATCAGCAACATTTTAACAGTATTTGGAAATCCAAAGTAACAGTGATAAACACTTTACTAATAAAACTTTCGATTTATTAGACAATGATTTTGTTAAATACAGCCACCGGTTCCAGACTTGCCACACGTAAAAATGAGTGTAATTGGTTTGTTCCAAAAAAGTCTGATCACCGATCCCTTTGTTCGTATTGCAGCTCAGCGGCTCAGTGAGTGGAAGTTTTAAGCAAGAGAACGATCACATTTTCTGCATCTTTGCCAAAATTTGCGAGTTAATTTCTTCCGTGTAATAAAGGAGAAAAAAGTGGCAAAATGTTAGAATTTTTGTTATATTTTTTAGAAAAAACCATTATTTCAAACAGACTGTCTTTAGTATAATTTTAAAACTTAATTCAGATAGCATAAATGCTTCATTTGCCTCTCAATAACAAAGTTTAATATAACAAAAAGCTTATTTTGACATCATATTTTACAAAATAAGATAAAAAAATATTTGCATTCACGTCTCTTTTAGAACAACTAGCTTCAGTCCGAGACTGGCGTTTCAAATTATTTACTGCATTTCATCATTGGATATTTCTTATTTTTGTTCTTATTTTTCCTTAAATGTTTTGTTGTAAAAAACTCTATCAAACACCAACATAATAAATTAACATAAAAACTAAATACCTCGGTCTCCTGTGTTCAGACTCTGTTCATGCTTCAAGATGATGTCCAATCTCTATATCATTCTCTCGGTCTCTCCAAAAATCGTCTGTGTGCATTTCTCATTTCTAATTTGTTGACTTTAGAATCGTTTAAAACAAAACGTTGCGCGAAGGATAAAGTTCTTAGTGTCTTCTTCAAAAAATCAAAATACGGGCGACGAAATATCGATAACTTTTACGATTCATTTACGCCGTATGCCGTATGTCAAAAACGTTTATTTGGGGTTTATTATGGAACGTGTATATGGAAAATGATAATTGGGGATTTTTCTCTTCAATCAAAGAGTTGATACAGAGTCTCAGAGCCATGAAGCCCATAGACAGCATTTTGCAGCAGTAATAAAAGCAGTTAAATTATGTGTCGTCGATGGATATTATAATATTATAAACGATAACGATAACGAGTAATATTGTAGATAAAACAGACCCTGAATACTTGACCGTGGAAAAGTTTAAAGAAGTCAATGAAGTGTTTTACTTTCAGAGAGAAACAAATTTAGGAGCATGGCATTTAAGGAATATAATACAATTTACAATTTGCTTAGATTTTAAAGAAACAAAGATTATACAATAAAAAGTAAATATGTCATGGTTATTATTGGATCAAACAAACCCCAAGGTATCGGAAAAAAATGTTCCACGGTTCCTTATTTTACAAGCTTACCCTATAATGTAGGGCTGGGTTTCATTGTGTAGATTGGTTTTAAGGCCACATGGTTTCTTTGTATTTACATGCTCCCTTTGGCATCGTTAATTGTAATTTTGTTGATTGTTGTGAATTTTTATGAGAATATATTTTTTAAAGTGCATAAATGTTATGTTACCGCTTCTTAAATCAAAAGAGAGAAGTTTGTCAAGTAAATGAAGAAATAATTAACTGATGATACCTGAATCTTTCAAGTTCGTTCCGGCTTGCTGTTTCAGTTTCCTTTTAGCTTGACTCTCCGTCAGCTTTATAAAACCAAACGAACATCTGTCAGCAAAAAACCTTGAGTCGTCATCTGTTTTGATGCTCATGGGATATGGAGGCTTTTCTGCATTGCATGCAAAATCGTAGCTACTCTTCTCGGTTGAATATATGAAGAACTTTGTGCGCACTTTTAAGTGTTCTCTAAATGTAGCTTGCTTCTCTGTGCGTGCGGAGAAAATGAAAATTATCAGTTGACTCAATTCTCCCCCCCCCCCCCTCCGAATACTTTGTATGGCGCAATGAAAGATTGGAGAAGTAGTGGGGGTGGGGGGTAAATTTGCAATATCGAGAAGACTAATAGCTTCCTTCTTTGCATCAGCCACAACAAATTATTGGGGGAGGGGGAATTGAGGGGTGTATTATTGGGGGAGAGGAGAGTGTCAAGACAACATGCCAAGCAGAATACAAAATTTGCAGACTTAAATCTATTTAATTGAATTCCTAAAAATTTAAAACTGACATCAAATCAATGTGTACACCTCTTGCTATTGTTCACTTCACTTATCACGTGATTTGTATAAGATTTTAGATTGCTTCCAGGGGCGATGAGTTAGGAATATTCTAAATTTGACTAAGTCCGTGATGGATAGTGGTCAAGACACAAAAAACTAATCTCCTTGAATTTGCTAACGGAAAGATGTATTGTTATGCTAAAACCATGGGCAGCAAATTACAGTTGAGTATTTCAATGCTCCACATAGTCTTGATCTGCGTGCAGCCTTAATAATCTACGCACAGGCTCTATAGCATCGTACTATGTAGTATTACTACACAAGACCCTTTGTTTCGCTCCTCGTCGTTGTTTTTGTTGTTGTATATTCTGTTGCAGCGGTGGCATCTGGCGGAGGAGCAAAACTTGTAGAATTCTAGAAAGTAAATTCTGAAAAGAAATACCCCTGGTACCTACTTACCCTTTCTGGGCTTTTATTGGCTAATGATCTTGCGTCAACATTCGAAAAATCTCAAGAGATTCGCAAAAGCCAACTGGGTGAATCAAAAAAAAAATATCCCCGTTTATTAGGCCGTAGCTTGAAATCTATGAGACTACTAATCTCATATTTTATACGAAACAATGTCCATGTCTGAAGATCATACTTACAGCTTGAGATATGGTCGAGTAATTTCTGACAGTAAACCTGTCCAAAACTTGAAATTTGAAAATAGCCCTTGTCGGTAAGCTTTAGAGTTAATTTGAATGTTCATTTCCAGTGCATTTTTCGACATTAAAACAGCATGATTGCATTAATGGCTACTTGGGAGTATAAAATTTGAAAAGATGCACTGATCAAACTCCCATAGTCGATATAGAAGTAATTAGACTGTTTTAATGTCAAAATGTGTAAACAAAAACAAATGGTTGTTTCTCAATTAACTTTTAAGCTCACTGATAAATGCTATTTTATTTTCCAGTTTTGGCCATGTAAACGTAATTGCAGACAGCTGGATGATATCCCAAATTCTAAGTTTGCCCTCCGGACATTGTTTTGTATACAATTTGAGATTTGTAGACTAGCGGATTTCAAGCCACAGCCCTGCAAACGGGGGGAGGGGGGAGACAGTCTTTTGGGCCACCCGGTATGTCTTACCAAATCATATTTTATAAGCTCACCAGGAAGTTTACTATTCCAACATCGCTTTGTTTACAATTTGATATTTGTAGTCTTTATTTATTTTGATTTGACTGAGTGCATTCAGAATATGAAATCTATTTTTTCAAATCACAAATCATATTGTCATGTTTGAAACCGCAATCCTTTCTTTTACGAAATCCCCCCCCCCCTGTTTATTCGGCCAGATTTTGATAATTCGAATTCCTTTGGAATATGTCGTGTATTTTCGATATCTCCTGGGATTTGGTCGAATGTTAGCGCGGCTGGTAGAAGAAATAGAATAAAGGAAAAGGGACGAAGCTGGTCATATTATTTTTGCATTTATTTGTAAATACAAAGAGAAAAAAAAATAGCAAAACTAACTCATTTTGTTATTTGTTGGTTTCTGAAGCAACAACTTGCCATCATCCGTTGCCACCAAAAAATATCCAGGCCATCTGGCAGATTCAATCGACACTGCCTTGCTTGGCTTTTCACTTGGGCCTATCCCAGGTCTATGGATCTTAAGAATATGAGCACCGTCTTTTGCTGTTGTTAAAGTTGGCGATTTGCCTGGATAAGCATGAATCATCAACCCGCTGGCATCGAATGGATCACCAAGGTGACCGTATATTTCTACAAATAAAAATAATCACAATTATTAATCTTGAAACAAAACTGAAATCCAAACTATTTATAGATTAAATTCTCAAACTCCCAAAAACTTTAGCAATGGAATGCTTTCGATAACTCCAAAACAAAATCCAAGATTGTTAAGATCGATATCGTCGCATAATTTTGTGAGGATTTCAAATAATGTATTACAGTAAAGCCCCGCTATCAAGAAACTGCAAATTAAGAAACTGAGGCTAAAAATCTTTCGGAGAACAAGAAGGCTAGAGCGAAGTATCCAGTTTCTTAAGAACGGGGATCTACTCTGTACCTGTACCTGAATATTTGTTGAGTTAAACTTAGATTTAACATACAATCGTTAGATCTATCTAGACAATAAATGCACACACTCTAAAGAATTAAAGTTTCACAATAAAATGCTTTCGGTTCCAAAACAAACTTTTTAAGAATGTCTAATATCGTAGTGACCAAACATTTGACTGATTTTTACTAATGCTAAATTCAAGTTTAGATAAGATACAATATTTTCGATTAAATTACGTTCAGATAAGCTGTGCAATTACGTTGATTTAAAAACAACAAGAACATATTCTTAAGTACAAAATAAACATCTGTAATTTACCAAAATTCAAGAAAATTCAAGATTTTAAAAATTTTAAACGATAAAATGCCTGGCTTAAAATTCCAAAATTGCTGATAAAATATTATTGCACTTTTCTTATCCTTGCTGGTGAAAATTACGTACGTACCTTCCGTGCACGAGTGGCAAACAAATGATAGAAATAGAATGCAAACAATCATACTGCATCTAAAAATAATTTTCTTTAAGAAATATCCACATTAAACATCCAAAAGATATGAAAAATCTTCAAAAATTAGCGAAAAAAAAGCTTGAGTGAGCAAACCATAAACAAAGTATATGTTTGATTTTTTAACACCTGAAGTCTTGTGTCACCAGCAGTTTCAATCACACAAATAAAAACGAATAAATCTGTGTGAATTTATTTTGTATTCTTGTTAGATTGCTTTTGAAGAGTTATTTAAAAATAAGGTAGGGCATTTTGTAAAAAGGAACTCCTCCTCAAAGATTTGTAAGTTACAAAGTTTTGTTTAACCTCAATAATTCTGAAACAAAAAAAGATATAAAACGGTTAGATGTTAGTTCTTAATTATCGCAATAGTAAAGTTAGGCCAGCATAAGCAGATAATAACATGCAACTGGGACAATAAGGGACACATGCAACTGGGACAATAAGGTACAGTCTTGCGGTAGTAATCGTCTCTATTTAATTTTGGTGCTTAAAAAACGATGCAAAAGCCTTATCGCTTAATATTATAGCTGTACGGAGAAGGGGGCAGGCGCAGAGGCGTAGACCACGAGCACCCGGGACACCTCTTGCGGGTAAAATTCACACTTTACATAACTCAAAAAAGTTAGAAAATAGAAATTGCATTTTTCGATAGCAGAACTAAATTGGGTAAAACTTTCGTTTACAATCTAATTTTTGAATTTAGAACATTAATTTTTGCAAAGAAAGATCATTACAGTTTTCAAATTTTTAAATCCCTATAATTTTGACAAAATTAATAAAGGTACATAAAAATGTTAAAATTGGTTACTAAACTACCGTAATAATTCGATTAAGCCCCCCTCTCGAATAAGCCGCCTCATCTATTTTGTTAAAACAGATAATACTCTTTTAAAATAATACTCTGCATCTTTTTTTGATAACACTCATGCTTTTTTAGACTCTCACTCAGGGAAGGTGACTTTTGAATAAGCCCCCCTCTCGAATAAGCCGCCCTATCAAAGGTTGAATTTTGCATAAGCCCCCCGGGGCTTAATCGAATTATTACGTTACATTAAACTTCGTATTAAACTACATTGTAGAATCCAATTCTAGAATCAAAAGTGCAATGTCTCCAAAGGTTGATAAGTTTCAATAATTTCGGCCTAAACTTAAAACGATGGATTAAGAATCCAAAAAAAGAATAACTCAAAATGTACAAAAACATACCTTTCAATTGTTTCCATTAACAGCTTTGCGTCTACAGTAAGCAGCAATTCTGAAACGAACTCAATCAACATTTCAAGATTATAGTTTTCCTTTTTAGCAGCAATCTTTTCGCACACAATACCAAACGTATTGCAACAGTCTCCAATCAAAATCAAAAAGCCAAAAAAGTAAAGAAACCACTGAGCAAAATATGAAGAAAGGAACAAAAAGTATTTTTAGCATGAATTTTTTTTTATTCAAAAGATTTCATTATAGGTGTCCATGAGCCCTTGCTACGCTCCTTCGCAAAGCCACAAGTTTCATCTGAGAATATTTCAAACAAGGAAGTTTATCACTTACTTCCTTGTTGGTTCTCCTCGTCAAACTTTTCTCGATACACAGGTACCACATCAGCACAAAGACAAATGAATTTTCCTGCTGATACTATCATTCTGAAATGCGTTATAGTAGGCCAAACAAACGTCGGCAACAAAAGCCTCATATCTACAATGACAGAAAACAAATTCCCAACCTACTTTCCAATGACAGGAATGAGCCCATCTGATTATCACGCGACATCAAGAATCAGCAATCAGAACGTGGATTTACAGTTCTGGTTCACACAAGGAGGAAAAGAATATGATCGATTAAGGCCATTGAGCTATCATGGAGCTGATGTATTTGTGTTGACATTTGCTCTAGATGATCAAAGTTCGCTGATGAATGCTAAAATTCGCTTTTTCCCAGAAATACGACATTTATGTAGAGACACTGTTCCGATTGTGCTTTGTGGGACAAAATTAGATTTGAGGGACAGCATTGAAAACGACGAAAACAAATTTGTAACAACCGAAGAAGCAAAGGAGGTAGCAGATAGTTTGAAATGTGTTGGGTATGTTGAATGCAGTGCTTTAAAGCTTACAAACCTGCAAGGAGTAATTGATCTTGCAACAAATGCTGCTCACCAATACCACCAAGACAAAAATAAGAAAAGGAAAAAGAAAATGTGTTGTATGGTAATATGAAAAAAATTCTTCAAAAATCACTGAGAAAAATATTTTTGTTGTCATTTTTTAATTTCCGACTTCACCAAGGCTAAAAAAGTGGGCGAAAGGAATCGCTGACCCAAAGTCCCAAAGTTACCTGTTGATTTACTGCTAAACATAATTCCTAAAACACAATGTCAGACAATGTGAGATTATTTTTTATACATTTACCCACCAATAAAACTATATTTTATTAATATTCTCGATTGGCCATGTTGCCATTCCAGGGGTGAAATAGTTGAAGTCCTCGTGACCAGTAAATGAGTTTAATTTTTTGTAATAATCCCTTTTAAAATTTTAAATGTCTGTATAATCTAAAGTACTAATCTTCTATTATATATCTATACTATTATAGAGTATATATAAGAGTATATATAACTTAAATTAATTCAAAAAGTTCCTCACTTTGCTCATACCATATCATATCATATCAATTTATTCATAGAACACATTTTACAACAATAGATGGAAAAACATACATTCTATACAACTCAAGAAAAACCAGAGGCTATCTGGCTTGGGCCACTGAAAAAACTAAAAATAAAATTGTCCATTTTAACAGATTGTCCATATCTAAAATTACTAATATATGATTAACTTGTTTGAAATACGTATATAATAATATCAAAGAGATTACATAAATTTAGAAGTATGAAATTAGATTTCAAACTAAAACAGAACGACTTTAAAGTTGAAATATTTTAAAAGGCTGGACAAAGATTATTCCTAATATTTACACCTTTGCTTCAGAGCATGTGGTCACCCAATTTTTTACTTGTTCTATAAATTTGATAATCAAAAGTTTGTCTGGTGTAGTAGCTATGCTTGTTTTGATTTGTAATAAAGTAATCATTGAATATATCAGGAGTGTTTTGCAAATTATAATGTATACAATGTTTAATTGTATTCTATTTTAGCAATTTTTAATTTGTAAAGATCTTTGAGCTTAAGTATGTAAGCTACTTTGTGCAAAGAGTTGGTGGAATATTTTCTGTTTTTAAATAGGAGAGCATGAAGAATTCTGTGTTGCAGTATTTGCAGGCTTTTTATATGCCTTTTTGCTGCAAGTCGGAAAGATTCAAATTGCATAACCAATTTTGAAAAGAATGAGTAAATCACAATCTCAAGAGTTGTGTTTTCATGAAACACTTCCATTAATTTCAATTGAAGCATAAATGACAAACTAAAAATTGTTGCCAAAACATAACCCACATTTAGCTTGAAAAATAATTTTAGATATCAAGGAATTTGTTAAAATAATGTCTTTCATGCTATGCACAAATGCAAACCTTTTAAGACCTTATAAAATATAGCATGTAACACATCATATAAAAAATGAAATAAATGAAAGCATGATATGCAAAAAGTCAATAAAATTAATGTTCTTCATATCATTAGGTAATGTCTCTAAAAATTTAAAGTCAATATATCATCAAATTAAACAAAAAATTAATTTACCTCAGTCAAATTTGAAGCTTTTGTCTTTGATAATGTTTGATATATTTCTGTAATATCGAAGTCTTGCTGCAAACTCTTTTGCACTTTTCAAATCACCTGTAAGAAGAAGGTGAATGAGTATATGTTATAAAAATTAAAAATTTATCCCTTTATATAATTCATGATGCTACCAAATAAAACTCCTTCAAACTTTTGATGCCCCACAAATTGCTGAAAAGAATTTAAAAAAGTTAAAACATTAATCATACCTTTTTGAAAGAATGAAGATAGTTCTCCAATGCACTTGTCAATAGAATCTTGGATCAAAGCAGAAAGAGTTTATGACAAAATTTTAACTTTATTAGGTTCTAAAAACATTTTTGAAATATTCTTAAAAATTGTTGAAAAGGTCTATGTTGTTTACACAGTGCATCTGCATTTTGTTAAAAAATCCAAATTTGTGCTCTTGAAGTTGTCAAATGGCACATCGTCACATGGCTTTTACAGTTACTTCTTGAGGACAACCATAACAAGTGTACTTGTAGAAATAAGAAATATTTTCTTTTGCTGAAAGTTGAAGCTGAGAATATAGCAAATATTTTCAGACAATAACTGACAGATGAAAATGAAAACTGAAACTTCTGTTTTACAATTTAAAAATAAAAATTAATTTGATCCCTTGTAATTTTTGTTTCTTTTTTTGACTGTATCATACTGTAACTATTTAAACAATTCCCTTTGACCTAAAGAGATGCAGTAACAGCATCTTGTTGCCAAGCAAATTTAAACTTATTATTGCTATTTGTGTTAAGCAGTATCTTTCTTGTCATTAAAAACCAGAACATGATGTGTGTAGTATATTTTAGGAATAGGTAATCCCTGGAGTAAAGTAAACAAAAAATTAAAAAATTAATTCCATTTTACAATACCATTATTTGCAGTCTTTATTTCATTTAATTCCTCCAAAGATGCTACTTCACTTAGTCTTTCGTTGATTTCCATTATCTCCATTAAGAACTCAGCACCATCAACCGTATTTTCTTCTGTTATTGTGACGTTGCTAAGGCTCAGCTGGAAGAACAATAAGCAATTTCTTAGAGAAAAGAAATAAACTTGAAAAAACAGAGCAAGCAAATGTAAGTTATGGCAATGCAAAAACCTGATGACATACAAGGTGACTCAAAAAAGTTGTGATGTTTGCAAATATTTAAATTGGTGACAAATCATGTGTAGAAGAGCTGTAAAATTGGCTAAAAAATATCATTTGATCAAAATTTAAGACCTTTAGTTTGCCGGTTTAGCAAAAATGCAAATAAGGAAAACTTCACAGCTTTTTATTTGCTCACCTTGCATAAAAGCTCATACCTGGTCTCACAGATGACAATTAAATTGTTAGCATTTCAAAATGCAGATAATACAAACATTATGAGTCAGTTATGACATGTGTGAGGTACATATATGTACACACAGCTGAATCAAGGGTAAGGAAAAATTGTTTGAGACAGATTGTTTTTAGATATTTAAGCCAACACAGATAGCCCTCAAGATATAGTACAAAACAGTTCAAACAGGAGTTCAAACAAGTTCTGCCTCACCAAATAAATTGCCCTTGACAAAGGATCCAAAAGTGTGTTGTAGGCTTTGTTCATTAATGATGATTGCTCGGCAGAATATTTCCTTTCTTCCTGCAAGAAAAATAATTACTCAGTTTACAAATTATTGGGTGTCTCAAAAAGGTAATGTTGGGTGTCCCAAAAAGGTAATAGCTTTGGTCAAGGTTAGTGGTGTGAGTTTGATCCAAATTTATTTGAAACAATATTTGAAATAATTCTTGGTAGTCAACTTAAAAATAGACACCTAATTTGTTAACATTTGTGCATTGAGAGTCGAGATGTTGATTCTGAAAGTTCAAATTTGCCTCCAACCTTAAGCTAGAAGTCCAGCTTTTGGTCTAAACTGTGTTTTTGGATCTCCTGAATCATATTCTTTTATGAAATGAATTTAATAGTGCTTGGAAACACACAAAAATCCCAAAACTGAAAATTAAATGCTTACTTATGGATACAGCTATATACTGAAGTGCATTTTCAGCATTTTAACCAAAAATCTACCAAAATGAAACTGCAATTTTAGTTTAAAAAAGGTTAGTCATTGACAACTGATTTTCAAGATTCTTTTTGGAATCATTATTCAGAAGTGTTTTCAAAAACAAACTATGTTGTCTGGAATACCGCTATGATTCAGAAAATCCAACAACATGGCCCTTGGAGTGTAGGCTAAATTACATGGAGTGCAGGCTAAATTCAAAACCTCTGGTTTTGACTGGGAGGCAAATTTTAATTTTAAATGTTGCCTTCTCAATTCTCAAATGACCAGTATCAACAAGCTAGATTTTGATTTTAAGTTTAACTATCAAGGATTACTTTTAACAAATAATTTTTGATGAATTTTAGCGATATTCTCAGCACTAGCCTTGACCAAACAAACCTGTCACCATTTTTTGGGACACCCGGTTTATACTTGAACACAGAAAAGGAAACTCAAATATGAAAGCTTTGCAAATAAATGTGCTCGTTATTAGAAAATTGCTTACATCTATAGAATTTCCAAATTTGTCAGGATGGAGAATAGCTTGGAGCTTTCTATATCTCTCTGTCAACTTCTTTTTATCAACATCATATGTTTCAAGGCTAAAAAACAATTATTGTTAGAATTTTTTTTACAATTTTACAAATTAAATCTTTATCACTTTATAAGGAAGTAGATCAACTGCTAGGTTGAAGGCAACCTAAAGGCTGCTACCCATGGTGGCAGGGGCGACGGGCCCCACTATTAGTGCTATTAGTCTAATAGCAATTTTTTGCCAAGTCCAGTTATTAACAACTGGAAATCTTTAATTTCACTAATATTTTATTTTAACCTTTCTGTTTTTCGATGAACGTATGGCCTGTTACCCGACTTCTGATTTCAAACAATCTTCCCTTTAAAATTTGGAGGC